>WWNT02000143.1:0-205421 GCA_010577775.2 Strombidium stylifer | reverse complement strand
CTGGCCAGCTTCTACCTTGAGCTGTCCGAGGAAATCTTTGTCATTCTTACTGGCATCACTCAGGTATATAAAATCAGGGGTGTTGCCAGCTAACGGTAGCTTGGTATGTACTTTGAGACCTCCTTTCTTCTTACCATTGATGGGCTGCCGTCCTGCTCCCTTGAAAATGTCAACAAACAGACTAATCGTACTGGAGTCAAACAACTCAATCCTTCCAGGGTCTACTTCACCATTGATAAAGAGTTGAATGTGGCCTACAGACAGGTAAGAACTGTAATACTGATAAAGCAACAAATACAGACTGGCAAACACATCACTGGACCGGCCCATGTTAGCATCACTTAGGGTACTCCTGGCTGGTAACTGAGTAATACCAAGGTGGGTAAGTTTGCCTTCCAAAAAGGTAAGGGACTTGATCAGGTGGTTCAGGGAGTGACAGCGACAGATTACTCCATACAGGATAAAAACCAAATGACGATAGGTGTGCATCTGTTTGTAGTAACGATCACTACGGTGCTCATCAACTGCCTTTGCTACCAAATCAGCGGGGATTAATGAAACAAGTTGACTTAATACTGGATGTCCTGCCGATTGATAAGTATCTTCCCTCATGATGTTTGTTGTGTGGTAACTCTAAACATCATAATCTTTAGCGAGGTGTCAAAACCTCGCTATTGTACTTTTCTTAGAATACACTCATTAGCTCTCTTTTTAACCGGATGACAGTAGTTTTTTTTAAACTATCTGTACTAATTTCCGTCCAATGCATGAAGCCCCGTTCATTATGGTATCACAGTCACAAAAGATTCAGCACCTGTACAACAGGGCCGCCTTTGGCTTGAGCATTACAGCCGTAGAAAAGAAGAAAAAACTCAGGAAGGAACAAAATGCTCTGTTGACCGGATCGGTCGAAGAGCTGCCACTTGATGTGTTTACGGAAAATCCCTATCTGGCACTGGGTGCGGAGTTCAGAAAATCAAGGGAAGCCAGAGCCAAAGCAAATAAGGACTTTCAGGAAGCAGTCAGGGAGAACCGTAAGAAGATCAGGCCGCTTAACGTGCAATGGATGGAGCGTATGAGTAGGAAAGACTGCGTATTACGAGAAAAAATGACTTTTTTCTGGCATGATCATTTTGCTGTAAGGTCCAATAATGGTTACCACGTTCAGTTACACAACAATCTGCTTCGTAAACATGCGCTGGGAAAGTATGGCGACCTTTTGCTGGCTGTGGCCAAAGACCCGGCTATGCTAGAGTTCTTGAACAATCAGCAGAATAATAAGCGTAAACCTAATGAAAATTTTGCCCGTGAGCTACTGGAGCTTTATACGCTTGGCAGAGGGCACTATACTGAGCGGGATGTTAAAAATGCTGCCAGAGCTTTTACCGGGTGGAAGCGCGATCGCTTTTCATGTGAGTTCCTTTTTTTAGCCCGGCAACACGATGACTCTCCAAAAGAGTTTATGAGTAAATCAGGGAATTTTAACGGAGAGGATATTATCGATATTATTCTTTCTGACAAGCAAACGGCCACCTACCTGGCAGGCAAGCTCTTTCGGTACTATGTGGCCGACCGCCCCGATGAGGAGATCATCGGGCTAATGGCAGATCGCCTTTTCCAAACAGACTATGATATCGGTGATTTATTAACCTTCGTGTTCAAATCAGATTGGTTTTACGAAGAGCGTTTTTTCAATAACAAGATCAAATCTCCTATCGAGCTCATCAATGGTATCTGCAGTCATTTCGGTTTGGTCTATAGACGACCTGAGGCACTGGTCTATTTACAGAATAGTCTTGGGCAAAGGCTGTTCTTTCCTCCAGGCGTCAATGGGTGGCCGGTTGGCAGGGAGTGGATTGATAGTACCAGTCTTGTGAATAGGATGAGACTGACGAAAGTACTGGCAGACAAGGCTGAATTGGGTATCAGAGTGAGAGATGACCTTGACAATAACACGGCTACAGCCGGACTTGGGGGCAAGCTTTTACTGACAGGGGAAATGAATTGGCTTGCCATTGAGGGAGCGATCGGCCATATGTCTGATGAGCAGATGATTGATGCGCTATCTGAGCTTCTTGTCAATGGAAGGCTCATGACAAAAACAAGAAAGTTACTCTTGTCAGGCCTGGCCAGGCAGCAAGAGGACAGAATAAGATGGTTGGCACTGTCTATTGCAGGTTTGCCAGAGTACCAATTGGCTTAAGTGGCGAAAATTATGAATAACTCAAGAAGGAATTTTCTCAAACAATCATCGCTCCTCGCAGCAGGCTCCCTGATGGCTCCCGGTTTTATCAATGGCCTCACAAAGGAATTTGAGGTTTATACAGGTAGAAGGTTGGTGATTATACAGCTTTCCGGAGGTAATGACGGGCTGAATACGGTCGTACCCTTTCGAAATGACATTTACTATGAGAAGCGTCCACAGTTGGCAGTGGCCCCAAATAAAGTACTGAAACTTACTGATGACCTGGGTTTTAACCCTGCGATGGAAGGTTTGCACTCACTCTATGATCAGGGCCTGATGTCAGTGATTAATAATGTAGGCTATCCAAATCCGGACAGGTCCCACTTCAGGTCAATGGATATCTGGCATACGGCCAGCAATGCCGATGAAAACTGGGAAACAGGATGGCTTGGTCGCTATCTTGATACGGCCTGCCAGCAGTGTGAGTCTCCACATAGTGCCATTCAGGTAGATGATAATCTGGGACTGGTCATGAAGGGAGAACGTTTGAATGGGCTGGCTCTGAGTAACCCAAAGGCTTTTGTCAACAAAGTAAAACAAGCCCGGGCCCGCCAGCTTACCAGACTGAATGCTGATGTGGCACATAAAGAACACAACCTTGGATATCTCTATAAAACGCTCGTTGAAGCCAACCACTCAGCGGAGTACATCAGCGAAAAAGTAAATCGCTATAAAACTCAGACTGAGTACCCTCAGAATCCCTTTGCCAGGGACCTGAAAACCATTGCTGAACTGATCGGGTCAGGCATGGAAACTTCTGTCTACTATGCCTCTATGACGGGTTTTGATACACATGCCCGTCAGCAGGTAGTGCAGAGTCGCCTGTTGGGCACTTATAGTGATGCAATGAAGGCTTTTGTAACGGACCTTAAGCATAATGGCCTCCTGAAGGACACATTGATTATGACCTTCTCTGAATTTGGTCGTAGAGTAGGTCAAAACGCCAGCGGTGGTACAGATCATGGTACCGCCAATAATCTCTTTGTCATAGGTGAAAAGGTGAAGGCCGGTATTTACAATGATACGCCTGACCTGGTAGACCTCGTTAACGGTGACCTCAAATTTGAGATTGACTTCAGGCGTGTTTATGCCTCGTTACTCGATAAGTGGTTGGGTGTTTCCAGCAAAACAGCGCTGAAAAGAGATTTTAGCCCGCTCAATTTTATTTCATAAGGCAGATGCTACCTTTGTGTAAAAGACAAATGTAGCATGCGGATAGTAAAAGAAATTCCAAATCCTCAATGTAAAATCACGGTTTTTTCATGGAATCAGAAATACCTGATCAAACTGGAAGCCGGGCCCTTTGAGCAAACTTTTAAGGTAAGCGAACTGGATATTCTGGAGCAGGAGCTGGAAGAGATTTTAAACCCTGAATTCATTACAGCAGCACTGAAGAGATTTGATGACATGAGGGTTTCACTACAAAAATCAATGCCCTGACATGGTATAAATCTGGAAAAGTACCATATATGACTTATCTGTTTATTAATTTAGTGGTATTAAATTTCACTGTATTTAACCCGGAATATGGGTTGGAACTTTGTTATGAGTAGTTAAGTCACACAGAATCAGGGAGTTTTATTGATTTATGCATAGCAGTGCCTCCGCAATAGCTTCGGGCAACTCGCGGACCGCTGTGATTAAATCAAAAATCTCATTCATTTTACTGATTCACAATGAGTTAGCTACGTAATAGATTTACTAATTCATATTCCGGGTTTAACTCTCTTAGCCTTTTACTCTATGTTGCTGACCAGCACGCTTCTTACCATCATACTAATTGCCGTAGTGGTGGCTCTGACCGCACTGCTGGTAGTTGTGACGAGGCAAAAAAAGCGGGCTGAAAAGGTAGCAGCAGCATTGAAAACGGAAGATGTGGAAGTGCGTGCTAAGCTTGACCTGCTGTTAGCGCATACCTCGGATTTTGTTTATCGCTATACCGCTTCGGGAACGGTGGTTTATACCTCCAGCAATATCAAGCGTGTTTTGGGCTATGATGTGAACGAAAAACCGATAAGGTTCGCTGATGTCAGAACGGACAACGAGATCAACAATAAGAGCTTGCGGGTTATTAACGCAGCCATCAGAGAAAAGAAAATCGTCATTCCCACTCACCTGATTGAAGTAGTCGATATTGAAGGTAAGAAACATCTGTTCGAAACCTTTGAAAAGGCCGAGTATGATGACAGAGGCGAACTTCAGTCTGTTACGGGCATCGCCAAAAACGTGACTGGTCAGTTTCAGGCTGAAATGGAACTGAAGGAGAGTGAACGGAAGCAAAACCTCATCCTGCAGGCAATTCCTGATTTTATGGTCACCTTCAATAGGTCCGGTAAGTTTCTCGACTATCAGGCATCCAATGAAGAAAATCTGTTTATCCGGCCAGAGGAATTTATGGGTAATTACATCAAAGATGCATTTCCTGACCCACTCAATCAGATACTTTCTGACAGACTTGAAAAAGCCTATCAAAGTGAAGATTTACAAACCATCGAATACAGGCTGGATGTCAACAAAAAGACACGATTTTTTGAAGCCCGGTTTATCAAGCTGGAAGACGACAGAGTGCTGATGATGGCCCGTGACATTACAGCCCAGAAACAATTGGAAGATGGTCTGCGTGAAGCCAAAAATGCGGCAGAAGCCGCCACGCGGGCAAAGAGTAACTTCCTGGCTACTATGAGTCACGAAATACGTACTCCGATGAACGGTGTAATAGGAATGACCGCTTTGCTGGAGGAAACACAGCTCTCAGAAGAGCAGCAGGACTATCTGGAAACTATCAAGGTGAGCGGTGAAACCTTACTGCGCGTTATCAACGACATCCTGGATTTTTCTAAAATTGAGTCAGGGAAAATGCCGCTTGAAGAGCAGGTGTTTGCGCTGAAAAAGGTGATTGAAGAAACCATGAACCTGATGGCCTATGAAGCCGAAAAGAAAAGTGTGGGGCTCAACCTGATCTTCAAGGAAGATGTGCCTGAAATCATCCTGGCAGACCGCACCCGCCTGCGGCAGATCCTGCTTAACTTACTTTCAAATGCAGTAAAGTTTACAGAGAGAGGCTTCGTGACCATCAAAGTAGAGTTAAAAGGAATCCGGGGCAAAGTGGCCAATCTTCAGTTCAGTATCAAAGACACAGGAATCGGTATTCCTCAACAAAAACTCACAGGGTTGTTTTCCGAATTCACACAGGTAGACTCTTCTCATTCGCGCATGTTTGGCGGAACAGGCCTGGGGCTGGCCATTGCCAAAAACCTGGTGAAACTTTTCAAAGGCAGGATTACAGTAGAAAGTGAAGAAGGGAAAGGATCAACCTTTTGCTTTAATATTAAAGTGCAACTGGCCTCTGGTAAAAAGGTCAAAGAACTGGAACAAGACGGCCTGAAGCCGGTAGGCAAAGGGCAGGACCCTCTTGATCTGGTGCTGTCCAATGACTATCCGCTTAAAATCCTGTTAGCGGAAGACAATTCCATTAACAGAAAACTGACTTCACTGGTACTAGAGCGCATGGGCTACATACCGGATATTGCCAAGACGGGCCGAGAGGTGATGTACCTGCTCAAAAAAACTGCCTATGATGTAATCCTTATGGATGTACAAATGCCCGTGATGGATGGTATTGAAGCAACTATGCAAATCAAAGAGCTTAATCTGAGCAATCCTCCGTTTATCATAGGTATTTCTGCCAATGCTTTTGAAGAGGATGTGCTGAAGGCCAAGCAAATAGGTATGGATGACTACCTGGTGAAACCCATGAAGTTTGACGAATTACGCAGAAAACTCATTGAGGTGGGGCAACGAAAATTCCCATTTGTCACTCCCGACTAACCTCCGACTCCGTTTGCAGGTGTCATACCCTGTACAAACCGGCCGTTTAGGGAAATATCGGCACCAACCTGTGAAAATTATGCCTGTGACTTGGCATGGCCTTGAATACCCTCTATTTTCGGTGCTTAATAGAGTCCATGCAATATTTCGTTACAGCCATAGGAACAGACAGTGGTAAGACCCTGATCAGTGCCATACTCACAGAGGCCCTGTCTGCTGACTACTGGAAACCGATTCAGGCCGGAGAACCAGCCGATACCGATAAGGTGAAGTCACTGGTGTCAAACAATCACAGCACTTTTCATCCGGAAGCCTTCAGGCTTAAAACGCCCGCATCTCCGCATGCAGCCGCCAAGGCGGAAGGAGTGGAGCTCTCAGTAGATGAAATAGGGCTGGTGCAAACCGAAAATGACCTGGTGATTGAAGGGGCAGGAGGGGTAATGGTGCCGATCAATGACCTGGAATTTGTGATAGATATTGCCAGGCAACCTGACACGGAAATTGTACTGGTGGCGGACCTTTATCTGGGTAGTATTAACCATAGCCTGCTGACCGTAGACTATCTCAAGAAAAATGATTTTAAAGTAAAGGGTATCATCTTCAATGGCGATGTCAATGAAGAAAGTGAAAGAATTATTGAGTTACATTCCGGGTACCGGGTGCTGTTGCACCTGCCGAAACTCGGAATGATCAACCCGGAAATTGTACGCTATTGGGCCGATGAACTAATGCTGAACTGGTATGAGTAACTGGAAGGAGAGAGACAAAGCAGCTATCTGGCACCCCTTTACCCCGCTACGGGGTATGGAAGAGCCGCTGGTAGTAGAAAAAGCAGAGGGAGTAAATTTGTATACCGCGGAGGGGAAACGGATTGTTGATGTCATCTCTTCCTGGTGGGTCAATATACACGGGCACAGCAATGAGTACCTGGCGCAGGCCATATCACAACAGGCCACGCAATTGGAGCACGTAATTTTTGCAGGCTTTACCCATAAACCGGCCATTACGCTGGCAGAGCGGTTACTGGAAATACTTCCGGATAGTCAAGCTAAGGTTTTTTACTCTGACAATGGCAGTACTGCGGTGGAGGTAGGTATCAAAATGGCCTTTCAGTACTTTCACAATCAGGGTATAGATAAAAAGAAAATCATTGCCATAGACGGAGCTTATCATGGCGATACTTTCGGTGCCATGTCCGTAGGGGAGAGAGGGCCTTTCACCGAACCTTTTGATCCCTATCTTTTCTCCGTAGACTTTCTTGATTTTCCAGATCAAAGTAAAGAGGAGGAGGTTTGGCAGCACTTTCAGTCATTGATTGAATCGGGAGAGGTAGCTGCATTCATTTTTGAACCGATCGTGCAGGGAGCCTCCGGCATGCGCGTTTACTCAGCAACCCTTTTGGACCGAATGATAGCCCTTGCGCAGCAGCATGATGTTATTTGTATTGCCGATGAAGTCATGACTGGCTTTGGCAGGTTAGGCACACTCTTCGCAGCGGACCAGCTGGAAAACAAACCAGATATCTTTTGCCTGTCTAAAGGTCTGACAGGAGGAGCGCTGGCCATGGGGGTAACCAGCTGCACAGATAAAATTCAGGCAGCTTACCGCTCAAACGACCTGATGAAAACATTTTTTCACGGGCACTCCTTTACAGCCAACCCAATGACCTGTGCAGTTGCGAATGCATCCCTTGATTTGCTGTTGTCTGATGCCTGTGAGGAAAGCAGAAAGCGACTGAATGAGCGACACAGTACCTTTAAAAAACAGCTGGAAACCCATCACATGGTGCGCAACCCCAGGGTGATGGGTACCATACTGGCCTTTGAACTTAACACTGAACGAGATACTTCCTATTTCAACGAGGCCCGCCACCATCTCTACCCCTACTTTATCGATAAAGGCTTGTTGATCCGACCGCTCGGCAATGTGATCTACCTCATACCGCCTTATATCATTTCAGACGATGACCTTGACTATGTTTACAGCACTATCCTGAGTTTTCTGGATGAGTACAATGACCTGTTCTGATCGCTTCCTAAGCCGAAGTATTTAGGATTAATCAATATTTCTTAAAAACGGCACTCGCGATATGTCCGCCAAAACCAAAGGTATTGCTCATGGCATAATTGACGGATCGTTGCTGCATTTTACCCAGGGTCAGCTCGAATTTACCATTCCACTCTGGGTCTATGTTTTCGGTATTGATTGTGGGAGGAATTGCGCCTTCGCGGGTAGTCATAATGCAGGCAATGGCCTCTATGGCACCTGCCGCACCCAGCAGGTGGCCGGTCATAGACTTGGTGGCTGAAATACTCAGGTCCGGGTTTTCACCAAATACCCGTTTGATTGCGATCAACTCACTGGAGTCTCCTACAGGGGTGGAGGTCGCGTGCATGTTGATATAGTCAATGTCTTCGGGGCCGATGCCTGCATCGTCCATGGCTTCCATCATGCCCAGGTAGGCACCTTCACCTTCCGGATGAGTGCCTGTGAGGTGGTAAGCGTCTGCTGCCATCCCGCCACCGGCCATTTCGGCCAGTATTGTAGCTCCTCTGGCCAGTGCATGCTCTTCTGATTCCAATATCAGGGCCCCTGCCCCCTCACCCATAACAAAGCCGTCTCTGGCAATGTCAAATGGTCTGGAAGCCGCAGCCGGGTTGTCGTTGTTGGTGGAGAGCGCCCTGCTGGCATTAAAACCACCAATGCCAGAGGGGCTGATGGGAGCTTCTGAACCTCCGCTGATGATCATTTCCGCCTTGCCCCATTTGATATAGTTCATGGCGTCAATCAGCGCGGTAGTAGAAGTAGCACAGGCGGAGATAGTGGTGAAGTTAACACCCCGCAATCCATACTTTATCGAAATAATACCGGAGGCTATGTCAGCAATAATTTTAGGAATGAAGAAGGGGTTGAAACGTGGAGTCTCACCATTTCTGGCAAATTCCATCACCTCGTTATGAAAGGTCTGGATGCCTCCATTGCCAGAGCCCCAGATTACACCAATACGGTTTCTGTTGAGCTTTTCAAAGTCAATGCCCGCATGCTGAATGGCCTCTTCTACGGCTATCAGTGCGTATTGGGTAAAAGGATCGTAGCGCCTGGCCTCACTCTTCGGAATGTGGTCGTCCATGTTGAGCCCCTTGAGTTCACAGGCAAACTTTGTCTTGAATTTAGTGGTGTCAAAGCTGGTGATGGGGGCTGCCCCACTGGTGCCTGCTTTCAGGTTTCCCCAGTATTCATTTAGTGTATTACCAATGGGAGTGAGTGCCCCCATACCTGTTACAACTACTTTTCTCATTTACTTATCTTTAAGTCTCTTTCTACGGTCTGGTCTATCATGTCAAGTACCTTGTAAAAATATGGGGGTTCATCCATGGCTTTGGCCAGCAATATACCTCCCTCAATCATTGAAATAATGCTGATCGCCATTTGTTGGCTGTCGGTATTTGCATTGATGTCTCCTTGCTGCTTTCCATTCTCCAGCAGTACCACAAGCTCTTTTTGCCAATTGGTGATGCTTTGCTTAACCTTTTCTTTTAAAAATGGCAGCGTATCATCGGCCTCAATGGATGTGTTCATCAAAGGGCAGCCTCCCCGCTCGGCTACTTCCTCAAAGTGGTTCCTATAGAAATTGATAGAAGCCTTTAATTTATCAATGCTGTTCCCCGGTGTGGCCAGCGCACGAATCAGGCCTTTTTGCAATGGCCTGATATTATGCTCAAAACAGGCCAGGGCCAGATCGTCTTTGCTACTAAAATTGCCATAAATAGCTCCTTTTGTAAGTCCGGTGGCTACTTCAATATCAGAGAGTGCCGTGCCTGCATAGCCTTGTTTATTAAAGACAGGGGCTACCTGCGCTATGATATGCTGGCGTGTTCTGGCTGCCTTGCTCATGGTTCTACAATAATATACCGATCGGTATATTATTACAAGTAAATAAAAGAATATCTGTGAAACTTGCGGTGTGAATTAGCTGACCTAATGGTTTGTCTGTGTGTCATAGGTTTTTCTAACCGACACCTTTGCGTATCTTTTGGGTGAACAATCGCACCGTCATGAAAGTACTTTTTACCGCCATTACCAATATATTTCTTCTTTTAACGGCTCAGCAGACGCAGGCACAAATGTATAAGGCGGATGCCCCCCTGGCCCATACATATTCTATTGTGGCCCGTGATGCAAGCACCGGAGAAATGGCTGTAGGAGTGCAGTCGCACTGGTTTTCTGTGGGCACCACAGTGTCCTGGGGAGAGGCGGGAGTGGGAGTAGTCGCCACGCAGTCATTTACCAATAAGTCTTTCGGCCTGCGGGGGTTGGCACTGCTGAAAACCGGTAAAACGCCACAGGAAGCCCTGGATATATTGTTGGCAGATGATCCTGGAAGGGGTGTGAGACAGGTGGCTATCCTCGATGCCAGTGGACGGGTAGCGGCCCATACGGGTGAGCAGTGCATTCAGTTTGCCGGAGATAAGCAGGGCGTTAATTATTCTGTACAAGCCAATATGATGCTCAAAAGCACGGTTTGGCATGCGATGGCCGGGGCTTTTGAAGCGGGTCACGGCAAGCCGCTGGCAGAGCGCGTATTACTGGCACTTGAGGCAGCAGAGGCTGAGGGTGGTGATATTCGTGGCAAACAATCGGCCGCCCTTATGGTGGTAGATGGTGAACGATCTGATGCTACCTGGGACAATTACAAAATCAATCTCAGAGTTGATGACAGCGATGCACCACTACCGGAGTTGCGCAGGCTCTATCGTGTCCACCTGGCCTATGGGCACATGAATGCCGGAGATGTGGCCGTAGAAAATGGTGATATGGCCCTGGCCCTTGAAGAGTATGGTGCGGCAGAAGCAATGTTTCCTGAGAATATGGAAATGAAATTCTGGAAAGCAGTCGCTTTGGCCAATAACGGTCGCCTCAAGGAAGCACTGCCGATTTTTAAGCGGGTTTTTGCGGAAGATCATAACTGGAAGGAACTCTCGAAAAGACTCGTCCCGCTGGGCTTTCTGGATGTAAGCGAAGCTCAGCTCAGTTCTATCCTGAGCCAGTAAACTTACTGCGTAGCAATGCCGTAAGTCTGGTCGTATTCCCTGGTCAGGTGAATCCAGTCAAAAATCTTCGAGAAATCTTCCAGCTTGTTGCGCTGTATCTCCCGGTAGCTTTGGCTGGTTTTAGCAAACTGAAGCAGCAGCCTTCCCAGGTCGTTGATCACTTGTTCACGATCTTTACCCTTCCTTCTCAGTACAAATACGCCCGTTTCATCAGGGTTGTCGTTGAGGTTTTGAATGTAAGAACCGAATCCTGACAGGTCTGATGTGATGGTGGGCACTCCGCGTGCAATACACTCCAGTGGTGTATAACCCCAGGGCTCGTAGTAGCTCGGAAAGACCCCGAGATGACAGCCGCGCACAAATTGAGAGTATTCCATACCAAAGAGGGGGTTGGAAGGCGAAATGAAATCCGGATGGTAAACCACCTTCACCTTGTCCAGCGGACTGTTAAACAGGCTTTCACTCCGCAAGTCATTTACGATGGGGTCGTTGTCGCTGTTCACCAGGTTATGCGTAACAATATATGGCCATTGATCTGTTTTCCATGCCTGGATGGCCCTTCGGTAGCGGAGTCGCCAATAGTCATTGACCAGCCCATTCATGTCTGGTAGTTTGTAGTCC
Organism: Strombidium stylifer; assembly: GCA_010577775.2. NCBI lineage: Eukaryota > Ciliophora > Spirotrichea > Strombidiidae > Strombidium > Strombidium stylifer. Next base: position 193,676 of record WWNT02000143.1, on the reverse strand, counting down.
TCAACAGAGGAAGCAGCTTTGATAAAAAGGTTATTGGAGATTTCTTTTTCTATAAATCCGCAGTTCTTTCGTATTTCTTCCAGCAGTGCCCGGGAGTGCAGCACATCGGGATTGATGGTATGTACCTGCGCCTTGGTGATAAAGAACATGACAACTGTCACATCCACTTTCTCTTTCACAAGCCAGTAGTTGAGTCGCTTCAGGGCCTTGATGGTAATGTCAAAACCTTTGTTTTCATGTTCATAACGTCCGCTGGTAAAAAGGTAGATCGTTTTGTTCAGGTCAAAGGGTTGTGAGTTGAAAAAATGACCCATCACAAAGTCATCAATCTTGGACCGGTACTTATCATGGCGCACGTGTATGCGGTGGTAAGAAGAAAAGCGCTCCAGGTTCAGTCCGTTAGGAGTAACGTGATGTGGTTCAGTTCCCAGCAGGTATTTACACTCCTCTGCCGTAATCTGGCTTACGGTAGTAAAAGCATCGGCACATCTTGCTCCTTCTTTTTCTAACTGGTGGATGCCCGGAATACCAAACCGGGTTGCCATTACTTCATCATCAATATGGGGCATGTGACTGTAAAAGCCGGCCATATTCACGGCTAGGACGCGCCCCAGTCTGGTAGCGTGAGTAGTAAAAACAGTTTTGAGGGAAGACTCACTTTTACGAAGATTCAGAATGGTTCCGCAGCACATCCATTCATGCCCGTGGAAAATAATGCCCCGTGGGTCTTTGATGTCGGAGAGTACTTTTAAGAAAACAGTGACCACATCACACCATTGCAGCGCCACATCATAAAGAGAGTCATCAGTGCCAACGGGGATTCTGTGGTCTTCAAAATGCTTCTCTTTGATTGACTGCAGCTTGTTGAAAGCGGTTTCGGGGTTTAGCAATACCGCTCTGGGTCTGCCTGAAACCAGCCAGGTACCGTATTTTACTTCGTAGCCCATATCGCGTATCTGGCTCACAGCCTTGCCAATTGCGGAGTCTGCTTCAGTCAGGTCTTCAAACTCAACATCAACACTATCGCTGACTTTAGGCCCGATCAGGCAATAGTTATTACCCCATTTCTGGACGGTGGCAGGTAGCTTAGACCGGATTACAGTGTAGATGCCTCCGAGTTGATTGCACACCTCCCAGGAAGCTTCCAGTAGCAGATTGTTTTCAAACATATCATTCCGTGATTCCATAGTCGCTGACTTTAATAGCACTGAAGATATCTTAATCCATTGCGAATGACAATGCACCCGACCTAATAATTCCAATCCACACAAAAATGGCCTGCCACTCGCGGTTTAGCTGATACAATTTGGTCAACTGACGTAGAAAGCGCGTTGTCTGACGGCTTTTCTGCGGTCGGTTTGAATTCAGTCAGTGGATTCTTTTTCTTTGGTTGCAAATCATGTACATGAAACTCAAAGCCACCTTATTCCTTGCAGCACTAATGATCAGCCAATTATTGTGTGCGCAAAGCAAACCCTGGGTCAACCCGATTATCAAAAACTATGGCCGCGTACTGGACCTGCCGGATATTGAACTCAAGCCAGAGGCCGACCGGGAATACAAAATCCTTATTGAGCTTGTACATGACATGGAGAATCCCAAGCGACTTAATTTCTCTGCGAATAATATTGCCCGGTTGATCAACCTGCATGCTGTAGGAGGTGTAAAGCCTGAAAACCTGAAAGTAGCTGTAGTCGTTCACGGGCAGGCTACCAACTCTATGGTGAACGATGAAGCTTATCAAAAGAAATATGAGGTAGAGAGCCCCTATGTGGATTTTTATAAGGAACTGGCAGATGCCGGGGTAGAACTGGTTGTGTGTGGTCAATCGCTCAATATCTTCCGCCAAATCCCTGATGACGTATTGCCCAATGTGCAAATAGCTACCTCGGCACTGACAGCTGTTACTACTTTTCAACTCAATGGCTATGCCTATTTTAAGTGGGACTAGTTTTGATGGGTAGCGGGTTGTCTGTTCTGACTCACTTTGCTACTGGTTCACTACCTTCTTTCCCGGATTGATTGATTTATTCTTTGGAAATGATTCTATTGAAGTCTGATCGATAAACTTTCCAATTATGAATAAAATGAAGCCAGTGCTCGCACTGCTGATATTGCTTTGTCTTGCCAATTTCAGCGTTGCCCAGAAACGTATCAACCCGGCTGTAGAAAACTTTGGTGGGATCTTTGATGCCCCACACGCCACTGAAAAACCAGACCCCAATCAACAGTACAAGATCGTTATAGACATTGCTACCAATGATGCGGAGCCTGATGGCATTGCTTACTCACTGTATAATGTGGCCAGGCTGATGAACTTACATGTTATGGGCGGAGTCCCCAAAGAGAATATGCATGTGGTGCTGGCCATACATGGTGGCGCTGCCTTTGCCGTCATGAACAATGAGGAGTACAAAAAGAAATATGATGTGGACAGCCCTTATCTTGAGTTGTTCAAAGAACTGAAAGAGGCAGGAGTACAAATGTTTGCTTGCTCACAATCTCTCATGGGCAGAAGTATCGATCATGAAAAACTGGTACCTGAAGTGACTGTTGCTACCTCTATGCTGACTGTGATGACCACCTATCAGTTAAAAGGTTATGCTGCCTTGAGATTCTGAGTTGGCGGAGTATGCAGCCCTGGTCAGAATTGATTGATCACCTGAACGCCAATGCCCTGAAAATCATTCATTTTGGGCAAAAGAGCCGCTCCCTCTTCCAGTGATATCCTTTTACCGATAAGCTTTGAGGGATTGAGTTTTTCTACCCGGATCATTTCCATCATTTCAGGATAGGCATGGGCCTGCATGCCATGGCTGCCGATAATTTCCAGTTCATTGGCCACTACCAGGTGCATGGGAATCTGTGGCAGGTAGTCATCGCCTGCCATCAAACCTACCTGAATGTGCTTGCCTCTCTTGCGTAAGTTAGACACCGAATTAAAGCAGGTGGTTTTACTACCAAGGGCATCTACCGATACATGGGCACCCCCCCGGGTAATCTCGCGTACAGCCTCCACCACATTTGATTTGAAGGCATTGACGGTGAAATGGGCACCGATACTCCGGGCAAAATCCAGTTTCTGGTCATCAATGTCGATGGCTATCACCAGTGCGCCCATGGCTTCGGCAATCATGATGGCTGAGAGGCCTACACCACCGCATCCGTGTACAGCTACCCATTGTCCGCCTGATACTTTTCCCTGGTGGACCAATGCCCGGTAAGAAGTAATAAAACGGCAGCCCAGGCCTGCAGCGGTTTCAAAAGTCACCTCATCCGGCAGGCGTACCAGGTTGGTGTCAGCATAGTGAATGCTCAGATATTCGGCAAAACTGCCCCAGTGCGTAAAGCCCGGCTGAAACTGATGATCGCAGACCTGTTGATTTCCGGAAGCACACTGCGGACATTTTCCACAACCACTGACGAAGGGTACGGTCACACGGTCTCCTGCTTTAAAACCCCTGACACCCTTGCCTATAGCCACTATGGTACCTGCCAGCTCATGACCAGGTACATGCGGCAGTTGAATGTCTGAGTCGTGGCCCATCCAGCCGTGCCAGTCGGAGCGGCAGAGCCCGGTGGCCCCGGTTTTCAGGACAACCGCACCCGCCACGGGGCTGGGATCGTCCAACTGTGCTATGGTAACAGGGCCCTGGAACCTGGAGTAGTAAGCGGCTTTCATACTGGAAGAAGTTTAAGAGCATCAATATATTGCTATTATGCCTTTTTCAGACTTCAGGTCACTACAATTATTCGGATTCAGGAAACGGCAGGGTAGGGCAGGTCTCCTGGCAGGAGCATGCGGCTACGTGAGCTGGGACAGTTCCTCCTCTATATGTGTGATCAGTGCCTCTACATCTGTCTGCGCCTCCAGCAAACCATAGTACAGGCCTGTGTTATTGTCTTTACTAATCTTAAAATTTCTTACCAAAAGAGGGTCTTTGAGCAGGGCATTGTAGTCGATAGGTACGGCTGACCTGGCATAGCGAAATTCAACAAGATTTTCCAGAATCCAGGGAGTCCAATAGGTTTTAAACTCAAACTCTACGTCTCCCATAGATTGTATCACCTTAGGGTGCATGTATTCATAATACTCTACCAGGTCTCTGCGAAGAGACTGGTTCTTAATCAGGGTAATATCAGTTGATTTGAGAGTTTGATAACCCGCGCTGATAAAGGATACACGTGGGAAAACCAATACCTTAGCCAATACCTGGCTAATTGTGTCAGCATAGGGCTTGTTCTGCGTGAGAGTTTCATCCAGGTAATCTACCCCGTCCATCAGCCGCTGTGTGGAGGCAATGGAATTGGCAATCAACACGGAGTCTTCCAGTAAGTCGGTCCTGATCTCCTGTAAGATCATCACCTGAGCTTTATCCTTATTCCGTTGCTGATTCCAGTTGTCGAAAGCAACCGCCAGGCTGATACCCATAAAAATGAGTGTCAGTTCACCTAGCGCATACTTCCAGTTGAGTTTGAGTTTTGATTGTGACACGGTTGATTGTTGTTCATGATATTTTGAGTAGACCTTTGTATTACAGACGCCTGACCGGGCGTTTTGTATCACTCAGCAGCTCTGACCAAAAAGCTGCGCGCTACACATTGGTATACGCAGTTGCCAAAAGCGTGGAGGTCGCTTTGCGCTGAATCGGGCGTTTTTTGTACTCAGTTGGGTGTGTGATGCACTGGAACCACGCCCGGTCTTAGTAATAATGTGAATTTCAGTTGTTAATTGCCAGTGAAGCCTCAAAACAGACCACAGTGGCGCATTAATCGGAAAGTAAAATTGAGGTGCTGGATGAGATCAAAATATTTGTCATTAACTTCATGCAAAATATTTGACCTATGCTAGACGGACTCGTACACGCTCATTCAGGACTCAGGTGGATTGTTTTGATACTCCTGCTAGTCAGTATCTTCAATGCTTTTGCCAAAAAGAAATCAGGTCTTTATACCGAAAGAGACCGGAAGCTCGCACTTTTCACCATGATCTTCACTCATGTACAACTACTTATTGGCCTGGTGTTGTACTTTATCAGTCCGCTGGTCGTTTTTTCTGCCGACTCCATGAGCAATTCTCTGCAGCGTTTTTACCTGCTTGAGCATATTCTTATGATGGTCATAGCCATAGCACTGATCACCATTGGTCACAGCAAATCCAAGAAAGCAGCTGAGGCTGCGGCAAAGTTCAAGGCTATCTCAGTCTTTTATCTCATTGCCCTCATCATTATCCTGGCTGCTATTCCATGGCCCTTCAGAAACCTGGGCGGAGCCTGGTTTTAAGAGGCTTTTCAGGGCTGGTTGGCATTGAGAATAAGCTGTCTGTAGAAGCGAATGGCATCCTCGTAGTCCTCAACAGGAATACGTTCGTCTATTCCATGAAATGACCGGATATTGCTGTCATTGATATGATAAGGTACAAAGCGGTAGACATTCTGGCTAACTCCGGTAAAGTGCCTTGAGTCTGTAGCAGCTATCACCAGGTTGGGAGCGGTCAGTACGCCATCAAAAGTTTCTTTGAGTGTTTTATTGATCATGTTGTAGCCCTCTGAGTCCATGGGAGAAACCGGTGATGGGTCGGTGTTGAAACCATAGAATTGTGCTTTCACACGTTCATCATTGATGGTTGCTTGCACATGATTCATCACATCATCGGCAGTCTGTCCGGGGATAATTCTGAAATTTACTACAGCCCGGGCGTGGTAGGGTATCACGTTCTCTTTAATACCAGCCTCAAAAATTGTCGGGGCAGTGGTGGTGCGAACCAGGGCATTTCCCGCACCGCTGGCACTTTCATATGTACTGATAATAACAGGCTTAAAGATACCACGGTTTGCAAAAGCCATTTTATTCACAAAGCCCAATTCAGGGCCGACCTGATCCATAAACCCATGCATAGCTTCGGAAATAGTGGCTTCCATCGGGTTGGCTTTTAAAGCAGCCACTCCGCTTGCCAGAATGTCAATGGCCGTTTCGGGAGCAGGCTGCGAAGAGTGACCTCCTGCTAGTTCAACAGTCAGTTCTATGGTGGTGGAGCCCTTTTCGGCTACTCCGATAAAGGCGAGGTCAGGGTCCACACCAGGTACCAGTTTTTGAGTGATGGCATAGCCCTCGTCCAGTACAAATTCAGCTTCTACCCCTTGCTGCTCCAGGTATTGGGCCATGGCAACTGCCCCCAGTTCTCCACCCACTTCTTCGTCATGCCCGAATGCGAGGTAAATCGTTCTCTCTGGTCGAAAGCCTTCTGCCAACAGCATTTCAACGCTTTCCAGTATACCAATCACAGAAAATTTATCGTCAATGGTACCTCGCCCCCAGATAATGCCATCCTCCACAGTGCCGGAAAAAGGGTCCTGTTTCCATTGGTCGGGTGAGGCAATAGGTACAACATCAATATGGCCCATCAAAACAATGGGCTTCAGGCTGGCATTGGAACCCTGCCAGGTAAAGAGGTGGCTGTAGTGGTTGAACAGCTTTTTGTCGAGCAGCGAATCTACCAGGGGGTAGTTGTGAACGATGAGCCGGTTGAAGCTTTCAAAGGCAGTGGAATCGAAGTCTGCCGGGTTTTCAAAGGAAATGGTCTTGATGCGCAGGGCTTCCGAAAGTCGTTCGATGGCAGCTTCGGGGATTTCAATTTTGCTGATGGCTGCTACCTGTAGCTGTCTGGAGGTAGAAGTAAAGGTCTTAAAAAGTATGTAGGCAACAAACAGGAGCAGTGCTAGCCCGAGAAACTTGAAGAATTTTTTCATAGGAGTAGAAATCTTACCCCGAAGATAAGGCTTTCAGCTATATTGAGTCAGGCTCCTTATCCGTTTCCAGAGAAAGGTGCCTTTAGCAAATACAGAATGGGTCAGGAGTCTGTCTGACTACCTGACATCAGCTTGGCGATGGTTCTGGTAGAGGAGAACTGCTCCAGAAGTATTTTGAGAAATACTGTAATGGGAATGGACATAATGAGCCCGGGAATACCCCAGATATAGCCCCAAAGCATCAGCATCACCAGCACAGTTACGATGTTGAGTGAGAATGATTTGCCCATAAAAACCGGCTCCAGTACCCCTCCGAAAAGTGTCTGAACACCTGTACAGGTGACTATAAAGAAAAACAGAATGGATGCCTGGTCAATTTCTACAAATGCAAAAATGGCCAGCAGCACCACGGTAATAATGGAACCGATCATCTGCACAAAGTTGATAAGAAAAGCAAAAAGACCCCAGAAGATGGGAAAACTGACACCAAAGGCCCAGCAGGTAAGGCCTGTACAGATACCTGTAAACAGACTGACCATGAACTTTACTTTGATAAACTTTAGGAGGTCACTTTCTATTTTGACAAAGGTTTTGACCGAAGCGAATTGCTGTTTGAGGATAGTAGAGTTCAGGAATTTCTGGAAATCTACTGACCCGGCCAAAAGTAGGATGGCAAAGAATATTGTGGTCAGCGTCATAGAGAGGGTATTTGTGACAAAACCCAGGGTGGGTGCGAAATTTTGAGACACCGTATCACGGTTCACAAAGGCCGACAGTACGCTTTCGCCCTGAATGAACTCTACCCCGAAAAACTGCTCCATGGTAAGAACCAGATCAGAAAGCTTGAACCGCGCCTTCTCGAAAAAAGCATTGTCGGTAGAGAGTAGCTCTTTGCTGCTAAGCTGAATGAGTCCACCACTGATTCTGAGAATGGCCGCAATAATCACGATTACCAGGGTGATGCTCAGAAACTTATTGACTTTTCGCTTTTTGAGCCATCGCATGAGTGGCAGGAAAAGCAGAGCAATGAACATGGACGAAACCAGAGGTACGAAGATAAATGCGAGCGTCTTCAGCAGGTAAAATACCAGCGGAATCACAATTATCAGCAATAGTACATTAGTAGTTTTCCGATCTTTGATCATATCATTTGTCTCTCTCTGTCAGACATTCAAAAGTATATCGAAAATGACTGTGATTAGTTGTGTCAGGTAAGAAATAATTTCGTATGCTGATTCCCATCAATTTGCCATTCTCTGAGCATTCCTTAATCATAATTTCTTTTGTCATCGCATTGTTTTAAATTCGTAGCCAAACGAACGTTAGTTATGGGATTGACATCTGTACAAAAAGAGATATTAGATAAAGCTGTTGAAGCCTTGCACAGCCGTGCATTCCACGCTCAGTATCCTGAGCACCCATCGCCTAAGATCTATGGAGAAACAGCAGACGCTGAGGGAAGGGAAACTTTCAAGGCGCACCTGGGAAAGCATTTTGAAGAGCTGAAACAAGAAGGTGAAACCGGATGGATAGGTGAGGAGGAGTCACCTTACTTTGCAGACAAACTGAACGTGAAATACCCGGCCTTTACCAAAGAGGTGCTGCTGGAGAGAGCTGATAAAGGTTTTCATTCCTGGAGAAAGGTTGCGGCAGAAGATCGTGCGGCTGTATTGATTGACTCGTTGGAGCGCTTTTCGAAACGCTTTTTTGAGAATGCCTACGCCACCATGCACACGACAGGTCAGGGGTATATGATGGCTTTTCAGGCCTCCGGGCCACACGCTGCCGACCGTGCCCTGGAAGCTGTTGCGGCTGGCTACGATGAGCTGAAGCGTTTCCCCGCAAAACAGGTGTGGGATAAGCCTATGGGTAAATATAACCTGGTAGTAAACAAGGAATGGAGAGCTGTTCCTAAAGGGATCGGTCTGGTAATCGGCTGTTCTACTTTCCCTACCTGGAATTCCGTACCGGGCGTTTATGCCGACCTGATCACGGGCAACTCCGTATTGGTGAAGCCACATCCCGGGGCGATTTTACCTATGGCCATTGTAGTGGCCGAAATCAGAAATGCCATGCGTGATGCAGGCTTCGATCCTGATGCCTGCCAACTGGTGGTAGATACGCCTGATGCGCCTGTAGCCAAAGAGCTGGCAGAGGACAAAAAGGTGAAGCTGGTTGATTTCACTGGCAATTCAAACTTTGGTTCTTACCTGGAGTCATTGCCTAAAGCCGTGTTTACGGAGAAGACAGGTGTGAACTCTATCATTCTCGATTCGGTGGAAAATCTGGACAAGGCTATTCAGAATATTACCTTTTCTGTAGCACTGTACTCAGGGCAAATGTGTACTGCTCCTCAGAATTTCTTTATTCCGGAAGGTGGAGTAAAAACGCCTGATGGGGTGGTGAGCTTTGACGAGGTAGCACAGAAGTTTGCAGACTTTACCAATGGTTTGGTGGATAACCCGAAAGCTGGCCCCTTTGTACTGGGAGCGGTGCAGAACATGAATACCTGTAGCCGCACGCAAAGTGCAGCCGGAGATTTGGGCGGTAAGGTGTGGCTGGAGACCCGGTCCATTGAAAACCCGATGTTTAAAACAGCCCGGACACAAACTCCCACGGTGATTGAGCTCAACTCAAGTGAGAAGGATAAATTTTCGCAGGAGCTTTTCGGCCCGATAGCATTGCTGATCAAGACAAAGGATACCAAAGAGTCGGTGGCACTGGCCCGGGAGCTGGCGGAAGAGCATGGAGCCATTTCATGCGGTGCTTATACCACGGAAGACGAAATGAAGGAGTACATAGCAGACCAGATGTCGCTGGCAGCTACTCCTGTTTCTTTTAACCTCACTGGAGGCCTTTATGTAAACCAGAATGCCGCATTTTCTGATTACCACGTAACGGGTGGAAACCCTGCAGGTAATGCTTCATTTACCAATCCGGAATATGTCAACCGCAGGTTTACCTGGGTGGGCATGAGAGAACTTGCTTAAGGGAATGTTGAATGAATAATGTTGAATTTATCACTTGAGTGGCTCAGGTGACAAGGATATTATAAAAGGCTGTATCGGGAGGTACAGCCTTTATTTTTTGAGTGCACTAAGCAGGCGATCTCTGTAGATATTCCCTATTGGTAGTTCTGTATTATCAATAAAAATACTGGCGCGGTCAAGTTTTTTGATCCTTGCTATGGATATGATATAAGACCTGTGAATGCGTATAAAGAGATCTGAGCTCAGAATCTCCTCCATTTTGTTCATGCTTAGCAGACTCATCGTTTTCTCTTTTTCTGTAAAAAGCGTAACATAATTACCTGCTCCTTCTACATACCTGATGTCGTCTTCTGAAATAAAGTGGACAGCATTCCCGCTTTTGATTTGAAGTGTTCTTCCTGTTGCCTGCCGAGCAGCCATGGGACGTGTGTTTACCTGTCGCTCATGTAGGGCTCGAGCCTTGGTGACAGATTTAATGAACCTGTCGAATGTGATGGGTTTCAAGAGGTAGTCAATGGCATTATGGTCATAGCTTTGCACCGCATATTCAGCATATGCAGTGGTAAATATTACCAAAGGAGGTTGCTTGAGACTACCAAGCAACTGAATACCATTGAGGTCAGGCATATTAATGTCCAGAAAGAGTAAATCAACCTGATGTTGGCTGAGGAAATCAACGGCCGCTATGGCATTGGTAAACGTCCCCTTAAGCTTCAGAGAGTCCAGCTTCTGTATATATCGGGTAAGTACATCTACCGCAGGTTGTTCATCATCTACCACTACACAGGTCATGCTATCTTATTTCTAATTGTACTATAAATTGACCCTGATTCTGCTTGATATCAAGCTGATGCCTGTCTTTGTAGAGAAGCTCCAGTCTGCGTTTAACATTATTCAGTCCTATGCCTGAGTCTTCCAGCCGGTTGTCATTCACAATATCGTTGGTGCAATGGAAGATAACAGCACCATAAAAAACTTCTATCGAAATAGTAATATGAGATTTTTTATGGCTGCTGACCCCGTATTTGAAAGCATTTTCAATGAATGGAATGAGTATCATGGGTCTGATATGAATACCTGAAACGGCTTCGGGGAAAGAGACAGCAAGGTGTAGCTGATCGCTCTTGCGCCATCTCATGGTTTGCAACTCTATATAGCTTTTCAGATAGTCGATTTCTTCTTGCAAATTTATGCTGGACTGGTCGCTCATGTGCAGCATATAGCGCATCAGGTTGGCGAGTTGACCTATACCAGATGCTGTTTCTTCATCTCCGTTTTTCTGGGCACTGGAGAATAGGTTGTTCAGCGTGTTGAATAGAAAATGAGGGTTGATCTGTGACCGCAAAAATGAGAGTTCAGCGGTGAGTTTTTCTTCTTTCAGCTGCCGCTGAAGACGTTCGTTCACAAACCAGTCTTTCGAAAAACGATAAACCACCGCTGCCAAAAGTATAAAAAGGTGTGAAACAATGTTGTATTCGACTACCTCATTAGCCAGCTCACTAAAACCTGAGAACCTGCCCTTCAACAGCAATATATCTGCCAGGGACTCCAAGCCGGAAACTACAAGTAGCAGGAGGCTGATTTGTATGCTGAACGCATAGTAGCGACCTTTTCTGAGTAGTCGTGGTATCAGCCTGTCAGCTGTAAGGTAAAAGATGAGAGCATTGGAAATGAGGCCATAAATTGTAGCCGATAAATAGCCCTTGCTGCCCGAGTGAAAAGCACCTATTGTCAACTCAAGCCCGCTGAGATTTAAGAATAACACAAGGAGAATGCCTGTTGCCGACAGAATGACGTATTCTGTTTTCTTTGGTTCGAATACCCTTTTCACGCTCTGAAATTAAGACATAAAGGAGAATGGTACTCAATGAATTGGCGAACTCACGGAATGGATGTACTAACAGCGTTGAATAATATTCCAGTTGAGTTAGTCCATTGGATATTGTTATTGGCCCCTTTTATGCATTTGCTGGTGTATTTCTTTTTGAGGGTGTTAATACCTTTTCCTACTTACCTGTGAATTTCAGCACAAGTACCTGGTGTTGAGCAAAATCGATATCTAATGAAAAGGAATCTAAACAAGGACATCCTCACTTTTATCATCCTGGTTTTCGCCCTGTCGATTATCCCCTATGTACTTATTTATAATGCCGGAGGTACTGATTCAAATTGGGTGATGTTGTTGATGTGGACTCCGGCTCTGGCAGGAATTTTGGCCAGGATGATCGGAAGACAGTCGCTTTTTAAGGGTCTAGGCTGGAATCCCCTGAAGTCTTTTAAATGGATGATACTGGCCATGTTAATACCGTTGCTGGTAAGTACGGTTTATCTATTTCTGTTGTTCGGGCTGGGGTTGGCAGACTATAATACCGGCTTCATCATCAAGGAGAACAATTTGGTGACCATCCGTGGTGTGGCTATGATTTTCGGAGCGGCACCTCAGCATGTGCTTTTGCTTGCAGGAAACTTTATTCTATCCTTTTTTGTAGGAAACCTGATTTATATGCTGGCCTTTACACTAGGCGAGGAGTATGGGTGGAGGGCACATTTACAGCCCCTTTTTGTAGATCGTTTTGGAGTGAGAAAAGGGCTGTTTATCCTTGGACTGGTATGGGGGTACTGGCACTTGCCGGGCATATTGATGGGGCATAACTTTCCGGAATATCCGCTTTTGGGAGGATTTATTCTGATGCCGTTGGCCTGTATCGGCTTGTCTTATGCTTTTGGTATGTCATATTTGAAAACAGGGGTGCTTTGGGTGCCTGTGATGTTTCATAGTGCTTTCAACATGGTTTCTGATATTCATAGCTCTGCCATTGCAGAGGGTACTAAAAATGTGCTGGGAGCAGATATTATTTACATAAGCCTATGGGGCCTCGTTGGCTGGTTTTGTCTTCGTTATCTCAAAACAAGGAAAAATATGGAGGAAGCAGAAGGTAGCTTCGAACTTCCTCATTAATTAATGAGAAGGCGCAGTGTTGTGAATGGCCTTTTTTATCGGGTGAGTAGCGGGAGTGTCCGCCTCCTCATCTTTTTGCCTGTGTGAACTACAGTATTTCCGTGTGAAAATGCTGCAGAATTCCTTAAGGCAGCGAGAATACCTTGCTTACTTACCGCACCCTGGCCTTTTTAATAATACGGGCAAAGAGCCCGGGGAAGAAGCGTTTGACATACACTCCATATGATTCGCGGCCGATATAGACTTCCCGCTTGTTTCGGGATATGGCCCTGATGATACTGCGGGCACAGGTCTCTGCCGAGATTCCCCTGGCCTGGGCATCATCCATCACATTGGCTTTGGAGCCATCGCCCACAAAGGCATTGAGTGATACATTGGTTTTTACAAAACCCGGTGCTGCCAGCGTTACGCTGATGCCCTGATCTTCCAGCTCTGCCCGGAGGCTGTCATAAAAGCCATGCAGGGCATGCTTGCTTGCTGCGTAGCCAGACCGGTAGGGCGTGCCGAATTTGCCGGTCAGGCTGGTCACTACTACAAAGTGCCCCTGGCCCCGCACCAGCATGTGAGGCAGCAGCAGCTTGGTAAGGCTGACAGCCCCCAGGTAGTTGACCTCCATGAGCTTTCGGTCTACTTCCAGCAATGTGTCTTTAACCAGAGAGCGCTGGCTGATGCCCCCGTTGTTGATCAGGATATCGATATGGCCAAAAGCTTTGATGGCAGACTGTGCTTTTGCTTCGTGCGTCTCGGGTGCTGCCAGGTCCAGTGTGAGGATACTGATCTGCGCTGCTTTGCTACAGCTTGCCTTTACACGCTCCAGTTCTGCTACTCTGCGCGCTGATAAAATGAGTTTTGCACCTGCTTCAGAGAGCTGCTTCGCCAATGCCTCCCCAATGCCGGAAGAGGCTCCGGTAATCCAGATGGTTTTATCGCGAAGCTTTGCCATGACGTGGTTAGTTATTTTTTAAGATAAGTCACAAAATCAAAAGCATACTGATGGCGATCATCCGCAGCGTGATGACTGCGTGCTACCTCTTCCCAGACTGCTTTATCAAAATCAGGAAAAAAGGTGTCGGCTTCTTCAAAACCTGCCTCAATTTCAGTGATGTACATTTTGTCCACCAGGCCTTTTTCAATGGACTCTTTGTATATCCTGCCACCACCAATGATCATTACTTCTGATTGACCGGACTCTTCGGCTACGGCCAGGGCTTCTTCCAGGCTGTGTACTACATGATGGCCCAACGGAAGCTTATAATCTTTGTTACTGGTGATTACCACAGACACGCGCCCGGGTAAGGGTTTGCCCAGTGACTCATAAGTCTTGCGACCCATCAGAATATGGTGGTTCAGCGTGGTTTGCTTGAAGAATTTAAAGTCGTCTGGCAGTTTCCAGAGCAGGCCGTTGTCTTTGCCAATGGCCAGGTTACTCCCTACTGCGACTACAATCGTTCTTGTCATAATTTGGTGCCTCTTAAAAATGCTTCAATATCCATTCTCTTTTTTCCCTCCATTTGTAGTTTGGTAATGGCCAGTGGGCTGCCTGCTGTTTGTATATGCAGGTAGGTTTTATTGTCTGTGTCAAAGTCCCCGGGTTTTTCACCAGCCGATTGAAAGCTTGTTTTGCTGGCTCCGTAGATTTTGAAGTTTTTACCTGCCAGGGTTGTCCAAGCAGCCGGATAGGGGGAAAGGCCGCGGATGAAGTTGTAGACTGCCTCGGAGGGTTGGTTCCAGTCAATCTCGCAGGTTTCTTTGAATATTTTAGGTGCATGTTTGATCTCCTGCTCCTCATTCTGTGGCAGCTGAGGATAGTCGCCTTTGGCAATGGCTTTCACTGTTTTAAGTACGAGTTTTGCCCCTTTGTCCATCAGGCGTTCATAGAGTGTACCGACAGTATCATCTTCTTCGATCGGCTCTTTTTCCTGAAAAATCACATTGCCGGTGTCTATTTCGTGCTTGAGAAAGAAGGTGGTGACCCCGGTTTCTTTTTCACCATTGATGATGGCCCAGTTGATGGGGGCTGCTCCACGGTACTGCGGTAAAAGCGAGGCATGCAGGTTGAAGGTGCCTATTACCGGCATGTCCCACACTACTACAGGTAACATACGAAAGGCCACGACCACTTGCAGGTTGGCCTTGTAGCTTTTCAGCTCTTCAATAAATTCCGGGGCTTTCAGATTGCGGGGCTGTAATACAGGTATGTTCTGCGATACGGCATAGTCTTTTACGGGGGAAGTAGCCAGCTTTTGCCCACGCCCCTTTGGCTTATCTGGAGCAGTGACTACGGCCACTACATTGGCCTCGTTTTCTACCAGAATCTGTAAGCTGGGCACCGCAAACTCAGGGGTGCCCATATAAATGATTCTTAAATCGTCCATTTAGTTTATTAAAGCCCTGATCGGCAGGAGTTGTTTACAATACTGATTTGTGTATCAGCGAACAAACTCTATTCGAAATCAGGGTAGAGTAAATATTTTTTTCTCATGGCCTTGTACTTGACCAGGCCAGGTTGCCAGGTAGCCTTGATTTGGGCCTCTGTCCAGCCTTGCTCTACCTGTTTCCTGAATTCTTTGGTACCGGACAAAAGGTCTATGTAAGACCGGAAGAATGTTGTGTCGTCTTTGATATCTGCATGGTAGTCCAGCAGGTATTGCAGGGTCAGCTCATGCTTTGCCTGTGTATCACCAAAATACCTGCCTTGGCATTCCTTCCCTTCCATGGGCGGATACTTAGAGCCCTGGTTTGGTTCTGGAGTAAACGCGAAGCTGCCCTTAGAGTAGTCGGGGTGGCCTATGACCTCGAAAGGAAAGTCTGTGCCGCGGCCCACGCTCACAACTGTACCTTCAAACAGGCCCAAAGAGGGGTAGAGGGTAATGGCATTGTCGGTGGGCAGGTTAGGAGATGGGCTGATGGGAAGTGCGTAGGTACTGAGATGGTCCCAGCCATCCATTTTGATGACGGTCAGGTCGCACTGAAGGTTATTTTCCAGCCAGCCCTCTCCATTGATCATTTGGGCCAGCTCGCCTACGGTAAGTCCGTGAACAATGGGAATGGGGTGTTTGGCTACAAAGCTTTGTATATCGTCTTCCTTCACCGGCCCGTCTACATACATGCCGTTCGGGTTGGGCCTGTCCAGGATGATGACCTGTTTGTTGTTTTCAGCAGCTGCTTCCATCACATAGTGCATGGTGCTGATAAAGGTATAGAAGCGCACGCCTACATCCTGAATATCAAAGATAAGTACGTCAACATCTTCCAGCATTTCGGGGCTGGGCTTTTTGGTTTTGCCATAGATAGAAATAATGGGGATGCCGGTTTCCGGGTCTTTCGTGTTGTCGATGGTCTCCCCATCGGGTGCTTCTCCGCGAAAACCATGCTCGGGAGCCATCACTTTGGTAATCTTTACGCCCCTGGCATGGAGGCTGTCTACCAGGTGGGTTTGGTGAATGACGGAGGTTTGGTTGACCACGAGTGCCACGCGTTTACCCTCCAGTAATGGCAGGTAATCGTCCATTTTATCAGCTCCCGTTTTCAGTCCCTGAGACTGGCAACTGATGAATGAAAATAAAATTAGGATTGTAAACAGGATTCTAATCATTCTGTTCGTTTATATTTGGCCGATGCTAAAGCTTCAAAATTAAATATATTCTTGAACCTCCCGTATTTCATAGCCAAAAGAATCAGCAATCCTGAGGGGAAAAGCTTTTCCTCCGTTATCCATAAGATAGCTATTGCCAGCGTGGCTTTGGGTATTGCCATCATGCTGGTCACTTTTATGATTCTGGGTGGTTTTCAGGAGAATATCAAAGACAAGGTCTACAGCTTTTCCGGCCATCTTCAGGTAAAGAAGTTCTCTCTGAGCAATTCTTTTGAGGAGAAGCCCATCGTGCTGGAAGGTGTGCGCAGGGAAGCCATTGAAACGGATCCCTACATTGACTTTATCCAGGAATTTGCTCATAAGCCCGGCCTGCTCACCAAAAACGATGAGGTCTTCGGTATGCTCTACAAAGGAGTCGCTGCGTCATTTAACAAGGAGGCCTTTGAACCTTACCTGCTGAAGGGGGAGTTCCTGGAGTTCAATGATTCCACCTTTACCCGCGATGTGCTGATCAGCCAGCGTATGGCAGAGAATATTGGTATTGATGTAGGAGACAGGATCGTGGCCTACTTTATCATGGATCCACCACGCACCAGGGGACTTACTGTCAAGGGTATATTTAATACAGCACTCGACAACTTTGATGAAAATTTCATTATTGGTGACATCAAGATGATACGCGGACTGAATGGCTGGAAACCTGATGAAGTAGGCGGTTTTGAAGTATTTGTGAAGGACATGGAAGACATTGAAGCGGCTGATAATTCGCTGATGAATAAACTGAGTGTTGAGCAGTACACAGAAAGGGTGGATGACAAGTTTGTACAGATTTTTGACTGGCTCAATCTGCTCAGTCAGAATGTATCCATTTTTATCTGGCTCATTCTGATTGTTGCCTGCTTCAATATGGTTTCTGTGATTTTTATTCTGGTGATGGAGCGTACGCAGATGATCGGGGTATTCAAAGCACTGGGAGCCACCGACCGACAGATTCGGAAGATATTTTCCTACAACGGAATTCGCCTGGTAATCAAGGGTTTGCTTTTGGGTAATGCCATTGCCCTGGTTTTCGGGCTGCTGCAATACTACCTGAAGCTGATACCGCTAGATCCTCAAAACTATTACATGGAGTATGTGCCGATAGACTGGGACCTGGGTATTACCCTCGGGCTGAATGTACTCTGTCTGGTGATTATCTCTGTAGTGTTGTTTTTGCCTACGGCCATCATTGCCCGCATCAGACCTGTAAAGGCCATCAGGTTTGATTAAGCCAGTGCCTACTCCTCATTGGAGGCCAGGCTGTGACTGAGCTCCATTTCCCTGCGGTAGGTTTTAAACAGGCTACTGATCTTCATTTGCAATACGCCCAGAACGGCCTCTTTCACTATGCCACCACTCATTTTTGATTTTCCCCGCGTGCGGTCGGTGAAAATGATAGGTACTTCAGTAATCTTGAAACCATATTTCCAGGTGAGAAATTTCATTTCTATCTGGAAGGCATAGCCCATAAATCTCACTTTGGCCAGATCGATGGTTTCGAGGATCCTGCGGTTGTAGCATTTGAAACCTGCTGTGGTATCGGCAAATGGCAGGCCGGTAATAAAGCGCACATAGTAGCTGGCAAAGTAGGACAGCATCACCCGGCTCATGGGCCAGTTGACCACGTTTACCCCGGTAACATAGCGGGAACCTATGGCCATGTCACTGCCTTTTTCATGGCAGGCACTATAGAGTTTATTCAGGTCAGCCGGATTGTGAGAGAAGTCGGCATCCATTTCAAAAATATACTCATAACTCCTTTTAAGGGCCCACCGGAAACCATGGATGTAGGCTGTGCCCAGGCCCAGCTTACCTGCCCGTTCCTCCAGGTGTATGCGCCCTTCGTGTTTTTTCTGTAGCTCTCTCACGATATCAGCCGTGCCATCAGGCGAGGCATCATCCACGATCAGCAAATGGAAAGGGGTCGGCTGGTGCATGACCGCTTCCACGATGTCACGGATGTTTTCCTTCTCGTTGTAGGTTGGTATGATGACTAAGCTGTTGCTCATTTTGTGGGTACCCAAAGGTAATAGAATAATGTATATTCGCTGATTAAGATTTCTTCATTAATAAGGTCTGATAGTTTAAAATTATGGGGTGGTATAAGTATAAAGAGTTTTTGGTTTGTTGGCTTTTCCGGATAATGCTGAGATTCGCGAATGGTCACTGCTAGTTAACCTATGAATGAACAGACTAAGTAATATATATGAAGGGATTTAAACGGAATCAGTTTAGGAATGGTTGGTTTGAATGAACGAGCGTGATGAATAAAGAGAAATGTGTCTTTCTGGACAGAGACGGTGTATTGAACAAGGAAATCGGCAGGCACATTATGCATGTGGATGAGTTTGTAATTCCTGATGATGTGCCTGATGGGCTCAAAAGGCTGAAGGCAGCAGGCTACCGGCTGGTGGTAGTCACCAATCAAAGTGGTATTTCCCGCGGGTATTACGATGAGCAGGTGGTGACCGACTGTCATGAGATTTTGCAAAAGGCCTGTGACCATGTGCTGGATCATCTGTACTTTGCTCCCCTGGTAGATCACATCAGTAAATCACTGATGCGCAAACCAGATTCACTGATGCTGGAAAAGGGAATGGCCAGATTCAATGTGGATCCGGCCCGTTCCTGGATGATTGGTGACAAGGAAAGAGACCTTGTGCCAGCTAAAAAGCTTGGTGTCAAAGCAATGCAGATCATGGCGCTGGTACCGGAAACTGAGTTGGCCGATGAGCGGGTATATAGTTTTAAGGCGGCCGTGGATGTCATACTGGCTGATGATCAGTAGTCAGTTTTGAGCATTTTGATATGGCTGAGTTAGCAATATTTGCTGTAGGGGGCTGGTATCAGGGTTTGCCAATCGGGTTGCCGAAGGTCACGGAATGTGGTGAATTTTCTTGTTCATCGGGAGTTTTGTCTCGTTCACCGAGATTTTTTTGAGGGGCCTGGTTCAAAGCACATCTTTGAATCATCAAAACAACGAAAGAGCCCACGGGCATAACTCAAAAACAAAAATCATGAAAACCAAAGCAAAATCAATCGCAGTACTGGCCGTCTTAATGATGTGCATGAGCTCATGTGTGTATTCACTTTTTCCCATCTACACAGAAGATACCCTGGTGTATTTGCCTGAACTGGTCGGTAAATGGCAGCTGGGTGATGACCCGGATGAGTACATGCTGTTTGAGCCGGGCTTTGACCTGGATGCTACTATTACAGTGAATCAGCCGAAAGACAAACAGCCTAAGGGCACTACTGCTCAAATTTCAAAAAACTTCAGCATCACTTTTGATGAGGATGAGTACATCGTGGTGAATGGAGATACGGTACGAGAACCGGAGCGCATTAAGGCCTATTTTGAAGATGAACTGAACGAGGCCTTTGACGACCTGGGCAATAAGATGGCCGGGACGCTTGAAAGTCTTTCAAAGAGTCTGAATAAAATGGGAAGAACAGGTAAGCCTGTTAGCTATTCTACTGATGACCAGTCCTATATCATGACGGTGGTTACCAATGGCGATACTTTAAAATATAGTGTGCACCTGGCACAGATAGGGGAGGATATTTTTATGGATCTGTTTGCGACTGACAGTGAAATGGCCAACAGTGCTTTTGAGTCTATGGTTTGGTTTCCGGTGCATATGTTTATGAAGCTGGAGCTTGACGCAGACAAGATGGTAATCACCCAGTTTGACCTGGAGAAGCTGAACAAGCTCTTTGAGAGTAACCTGATCAGAATCGGTCATGAGACAGTAGATGGGTCAGTATTGATCACAGCGAAGTCAGAAGAAATTCAGAAGTTCTTCGATAAATACTCCAATGACGAGTCTGTCTTTGATAATGTAGATACTTATACGCGCGTGGCTCAATGATCAGAAAAAGCTTTTATCAGATACTCAATTCTAAATGGTTTCAACACCCGGTTTTCTGGGTGTTGTCCATTTATGGTATTGGCAGCTACTTTGCCATATCCAATACAGTTAAGTTTATCGATTTTTTTTACGCGGGTTTGTTTCATATTCCCTTGCTTTTCCTGGTGTATGTCAACTTATGGCTCCTGATACCAGAGTTTCTCCAGAAGGGCCGCTATGTTACCTATTCGCTTTCCGGGCTGCTGACTGTCGGGGCAGCCTATCTGCTTCATGAGCTCACTTTTGAAATTCTGCTGCCATTGCTGCCCACGGAGTATTACATGGTTTCTTTTACCGACTGGCAGGTACTGGTAACCATTTTTACCATCTATTTTGTCATCACAGCACTACTGAAGCTGTCTAAGTCGTGGTATGTACTACAGCGGGTGGAAAGAGAGAAACTGGCCATTGAGCTCAACTCCCTGAAATCACAGGTCAACCCGCACTTTTTATTCAACAGCCTCAATAGTATCTATTCCCTGGCCCTGGCCAAAAGCGAGCAAACCCCTGACACGGTGCTGGAGCTCTCCAACCTGCTGCGATATATGCTTTATGAGGTGGGAGAGTCGCGGGTAGCACTCGGCAAGGAGCTGGAAATGATGGAAAACTATATCGAGTTGCAGAAGCTTAGAGCCGATCAAAGCTCTGATATCAGGTTTGAAATAAACGGGAATATCCAGGAGCAACGCATAGCACCTTTGCTTTTCTTTCCTTTGATGGAAAACAGCTTTAAGCATGGCCTCAAGGGGGTTTCTGGTCAGGGGTATGTACACATTTTGCTGGAGGCTGATGAAAACCAGCTGAGCTTTACCATTGAGAATAACAAAGGCAAAACGGACGATATGGAGCAGGGCCGGTATGGTGGTATTGGCCTTGAAAACGTCAGGCGCAGGCTCGCGCTGATTTACCCGGAAAAGCACAGTTTTGAAATTGAAGACCTGAAAGATATTTATAAAGTGACATTAACCATAAAGCGATGAGTATTCACTGTTTGATAATTGACGATGAGCCTTTGTCAAGAGATGTGCTCAGAAAATATGTGGCAGACCACCCGGACCTGGTGCTGGCAATGGAATGCAAAGATGCTTTTGAAGCCATGACGGCCCTGGAGAAAATGAGTGTTGAACTGATATTTCTGGACATCAATATGCCCAAGCTTTCGGGTATCAATTTCTACAAGTCGCTGAACCAGAAGCCAATGGTGATCTTCACTACAGCTTATCCGGAGTTTGCCGTAGAGGGTTTTGAGCTGGATGCTGTTGATTACTTGCTGAAGCCTTTCTCCTTTGAGCGCTTTATCAAGGCGGTGAACAAAGTCAAGGGAGTAAGCGGAGCTCCTGAAAAGGGTGTAAATGACTTCATTATGCTCAAGGCAGATAAGAAGATGTATCGTACCCCTTTTGATGACATTCTGTTTTTTGAAGCACTGGGAGACTATGTGAAAGTCTATACAAAAGATCGCGTACTGATCATAGCCGGTACCTTAAAAAAGCTCCTGACCGAGTTACCAGTACAGCAATTTATCCGTACTCATAAGTCTTATATTATTTCGAAAAGCAAGGTGGAATACATCGAGGGCAATCAAATCAAGATAGGAGAGCACAAGGTCTCCATTGGTCAGGCTTTTCGGGAGAGTGTACTGCATGGGCTGGGTTAACCCTGAGGATTAATGCCGTTTAGTTATGGTCTCTTAACGTAAATTTCAATGTGAGCCCTGGCCAGTCATATGGATCAGTTAAACTCGTTATTCAGTCTTTAAGGATTTTACCGGATTCGCAAGCCCTGCCCTGATACTTTGCTGGCTGACGGTGAGAAGAGAGATTCCCATAGCAAGAGTAGCAGCCAGGGCCAGTATCCACCAGGAAACATCAATTCGGTAGGAGAAACCCTGAAGCCACTGGTTCATGGCATACCATGCCAGGGGTATGGAAATGACAATGGCCAGCACCACCAGTTTCATAA
This sequence comes from Strombidium stylifer, assembly GCA_010577775.2. Taxonomy (NCBI): domain Eukaryota; phylum Ciliophora; class Spirotrichea; family Strombidiidae; genus Strombidium; species Strombidium stylifer. The sequence continues at coordinate 171,471 of WWNT02000143.1, read as the reverse complement.
AGTCCACAGATAGTTTGCAGGCAATTTGACTGACAGAGGCGCCCAGTACTTTTCTGATACCTATTTCCTTCGATCGCTTCTCTGCATTGAAGGCAGCCAGACCGAACAGGCCCAGGCAGGCAATGAAAAGGGAGAGCATGGTAAAGGTCATAAAGATGCGTCCCAGGCGCTGTTCAGCTTCATAGGTCTGGTTAAAGGAGTCGTCCATAAAGTAGAAGTTAAAGAGCTGACCGGGTGCTACCTCATTCCAGATGGCTTCAATATTAGCGATGCTTGTTGTCAGGTCATCCGGTTTCAGTTTTACGGCCATTTTATCGGCACCTTTACCAAGAGAGAGGCTCAGGGCATCGATGTTATTTCTCAAAGACTCAAAATGGAAGTTCCTGATTACGCCAATGACAGTTTTATAGCGGATGCTTTCCTGATCCGGGTTCTTAAAATCATCTGTCAGTCTCACCCCGATGGCGGCTTCAGCAGAAAGGCCGAGCATGGCCAACGTAGACTCATTGATGATAAGGCTGCTGGAGTCAGTTTTCAGGGCCGGGTCAAAATTTCTGCCGGCAATCAGCTCCAACCCGATGGTGGAAAGGTAGTCATGGTCCACTTTCCAGTTTCCGATGATGATAGCCGTTTCCGGTGTCATGGCGGCTTTCTGGAAAAAGGTAACCCCATTGCGCGCAGAGGGCGTGGGCAGGTAGCTGCTCAATGTTACATCGTTTACTTTGGACAAGCGTGCTACTTCATTTTTAAATGATTGCAATGCCTTACCTGCTGCATCAGCATCATCTATCACCAGTACCTGTTCCTTTTGAAAGCCCAGGTCTTTGTGCTGAATGAAACTGAGTTGTTGAAAAACCACCAGTGTGCTGACAATCAGAAAGATAGAAACAGAGAACTGGATCACCACCAGCAGGTTTCTTACTCTGCCACCTTTGAGGCTTTGGTTTCCAGCCCCTTTCAAAACACTTTTAGGCGAGAAGGCCGACATAAGAAAGGCAGGGTAACTTCCGGAAACAAGCCCCAGCACCAGTGTGGTTATCAACAAGGCCAACCAGAACAGTGGATCGCTCAGAGGAATCTCAATGGCTCTTCCCGAAAGTTCATTGAAGTAGGGTAGGGCCAGTCTGGCAACAGCCAGTGCCAGTAGCAGGGAGATAAATGTGATAAGCCCTGCTTCCGTAAGAAACTGCTTGATCAATCCTGACCGCAGGGAGCCCAGTGTTTTGCGGATGCCAACCTCTTTGGCACGTTTTAATGACCTGGCAGTGGATAGGTTCATGAAGTTGACGCAAGCGAGGGCTATCAGAAAGAGCCCAATGAAGGAGAGAATGTAGACATTTTGAATATCACTGTTGGCATTGAACTCCCCTTCAATATTGGGCGAATGGAGGTGAATGTCGGTCAGGGCAATGGCTCCGAACCGCATGAAGTTTCCGGTTTCCCGCTCATTGGCTCTGGCACTTTCAATGGTCAGGCCGGGTATAAATGTCATGGCCCATGGAAGCAGGTAGCCTTCTACCACGTCACCAAGGAAAGTCTCCAGTACTTCGGGTTCAGTACCTGGCATTAACTTCACAAAGGTGGGGTAGCTCCAGTTATTCCAGGCCGTGCTTCGCGCATCTTCAAAGCTGGATATAGATATGAAAACCTCATACCCTCTCAGAAAAGAGTTTTCGGGCATCTCTTCTACAATGCCTGTTACCTGGTAGGCTTGTCCGTTGTTCAGAATCAGGTTTTGACCAAGCGCATCTTCGCCAGAAAAGTGTTTGGCTGCTGCCGGTGGTGTAAGCACAATGGACCTGGGCTGGCTCAGGGCGGTCTTCGGGTTTCCCTGTAGTAGTCTCACCCCAAACATATCAAAGAAGGTAGAGTCTACGGCAGTTACCTTTTCTTCCTTTACATTTTTTTCCGTGCCCTCTTTTCTCAGCAAAATGCTGCCGCTTTCTTTAAAACGGGTGACCAGTGCTGCTTGTGGAAAGTCCTGCCGCATCACTCCGGCCAGGGGACCGGATACTGTGGCATAGTCGTTGGTTTCACCGGCTGTTCTGTTGGTGATATTGACCCGGTAAATGCGCTTGGCATCGGCAAACATGGTGTCGTAGGTAAGCTCGTCATACAGGAAGAGCGAAATGAGCAGGCCGCCTGCCATGCCAATGGCCAGGCCAAAGGTGTTGAGCAAAGCAAAAAAAGGTTGGCGTCTGAGGTTTCTCCAGGCAATTTTGAGATTGTTTCTGAACATGGTTGTTGAATTTGAGTAATTGACCAGGCCAAATGACCTTATGAATCCCGGCCTGAAATATCTGACTACGCTCCAGTTGAACCTGCGTCTGGCAGCACCCGGGGCGTTTTTATGTTGTTTTTCGAAGAGTTCTATCAGGTCACCCTCTATCTCTTCCAGGTAGTCTTTTCTGCAAAACCAACGTAGAAACCTGAGTGCTCTTCTTGGGGGATGGGGTGTCATTGACCGAATGAAATTTTTGGAATTTCTCTGTAAATGCTTGTTCGTAGCTCATACTGTCTGTCCAGTACTTTCTTACCGGTAGCGGTGATGCTGTAGTACTTCTTTCTCCGGCCTCCGCGTTCATTGGTAATGCCGCCATAGCTTGACTCTACAAACCCCTTCTTTTCCATGCGTTTGAGCGCTACATGCACCGCACTCACATTGACTTTCTTTCCCAGCTTTATTTCCAGTTGTTCAAGAAGTAGCACGCCATAAGCCTCCTGGTTAAAAGCGGCTACCAGCAGCAGTACCAGTTCTTCAAACTCTCCCAGCGAATGCTCACTCATAGTTTAATCGGTTTATTTACTTAACAAAAGTAAAAATAATTTATTAGTTTCATATTTGTTAAGTAAATATTTATCGAAAATTGTTTGAACCAGGGTACTTCTCGTAAGGGTTGGAGTTGTGATCTGCTCTTGATTTTATATCTTGGTTGTTTGGCATGATTCAGAACCCGCTTTATATTGTTTCATTTCTCTGTCTGTTGGTGGCTGCTGCCGAGTGGCTCTGCTTGCATACCCGATTAAAGCACCTGAGCAGTTCATTGCTGGTGATCATCCTTGGGGCTGTTTTTGCCAACCTGGGGCTGATACCTTCAGCCTCTAATGCCAGCCCGGTGTATGATGGCATCTTCAGATATGTAGCTCCCCTATCCATATTTTTTCTATTGCTTGGAGTGAGCCTTAAAAAGCTAAAGAAAGCAGGCTTACCCATGCTGCTGATGTTTTTTGTCGGGGCTGCCGGTACCATAACCGGGGTCTTGATTGCCCTGCAACTGGTATCAGTGGAAACCATTTTCGGAGATTCCTACAATGCAATTGCCGGTATGATGACGGGTACCTATATAGGGGGGAGCGTAAATTTCAATGCGGTGGCTCTGCATTATGACGTAGTCAGAGAAGGAGCTACTTACACAGGTGTGGTGGTGGCAGATAATATCATCACGGCTATCTGGATGGTCGTTACACTGAGTATCCCCAAGCTTATGGGGCGTCTGCGGCCCAACCCTGAGATTCGTGTCAAAGAGGAGGAGCCTTTAAGCAATGACCCTCATGACAGCGAGCGGCTGGATCCTTTGCAATTATCCATATTACTTGGTATGGGGCTGGGCGTGTTATTGGTTTCCGACCTGATCAGCGATTGGCTGACAGGGCTCAATATTTCCTTTCCCTCCATCCTCCTGTTAACCACTTTTGCGCTTGTAATGGCACAGTTCAGGGCAATTCAGCGTCTTTGTGGTGCTAAGTTACTGGGTATGTATTCAGTTTATCTTTTTTTGGCAGTAGTGGGGGCATTTTGCGAATTAACTGCCCTGGTGGATGTAGGGGAACACGCTGTTGGTATTCTCGTTTTAACTATTACCATTGTCGTGGTTCATGGCCTTTTTATGTTCCTGATTGGTTGGTTCTTTCGGGTAGACTGGGCATTGATAGCCATTGCTTCCCAGGCAAATGTTGGGGGAGGCTCAACTGCACTGGCACTGGCTAAGAGCTTTAATCGAGATGACCTGCTTTTACCTGCAATTCTTGCCGGCTCCATTGGCTCTGGTGTGGGAACTTACTTTGGTTTTTTGGTAGCGGGTATTCTTTAACGGTAGCCAGTTTTCTGGTTTCTGATTTGTTTCCTTTCGTAAGGGTTACTTGAGAATTTCAAAAATACAGCGGAAGCCCAGCCAGGCTTCTGGTCCCTGATAGAGGAACTCTTTTTCAAAATCTTTGCCCGTGTTTTTTTTATTCCAGCTTCCACCCATAGCCACTCCTTTCTCAGCTGTCATTTCTGCCACGTTGCCAAAAAGATTGTACATGGCCAGTTTAGGACTCATCACGGCAAAGACATGCTCCATCTTAGGGCTGTCATTAATCAGAGTGTGCTTTTTCAGGCCATAAGACTTTGTCGTGCCTGCAGTAATTTTCTGTATGGACTTGATGAGTCCCTTCTCTTGTTTCATAAACCGAATGCGTGCCCATTCTTTGGCTGTAGGTAGCCTGAATTTAAAGTCTTTGGGAAACTGTGCCCGCTCTTCAGGGTCCATTTTGGCCAGCTCTTCTTTGAACTGCCGTGTGCGCCAGTCGCAGAAGCGCACCGCTTGTTCATAAGTAACAGCCATCATAGGGGCCAGGGCAAAATCGTCTGTATCGAAATATTGGGCCGAGAGCTCTGCTGATGTTTTACCGGGAAAAAGGCTCTCCCATTTCCGGAAGTCAGGCAGGTTGGATTGGTATTCGTCAGAACCTACTCCGTGCTGAGCCTTCATGTCCTGCAGAAACACTTTATACATGAGCCCCGATACTTCTGAGATATCCATGCACAGCCTGAAATTCATAGAAAGCGTATTGCCTGCGCAAATATATTCCCAATCCTGCTTGCCACAGCTGTTGCATTTTTCCTTTTCAGAAGGGTTGAAACCTAGTGCCAGTAGCAGTATGATGGATAACAGGTATTTCATTGAGTTGAGTGCCTAAAAATACAAAGATTTGGGACTCAACCTTATCAGCTTCTTATTTGAGTGCCGGATTTGGTAATCAGGCTGGTTCAAAGATGGCGCAAGCCGCACCCGCAGGGTCTTCAATAAAACAGTAGCGGCCCATACTGCCTGCGCTTTTGATGTCGGTCAGCAGTTTGCCTCCATTGGCGGTGCATTCGGCCCTGCTTTGCTCCAGATCCGGCACATTAATATAAATCATCCAGTGGGAGGGGATGTCCTGGTTAGGGCCCTGCTTATGACAAATGCCAGCCTTAGGTTCGTCATTGGCGGTCATATTGTAGTCGTCATAGTCTCCCATGCTTACCGGGTCCGCTTTCCACCCGGTTACTTTTGCATAAAAATCTTTTACCTCGGTGGCATTGGGTACTGTCAGGTCTATCCAACCGATGGTACCATAAACTGATGCTTTCTTGTCGCTCATAATATTTTTTGTTTTGCACAAACCACTAAAAATACCGCAAAACGCCACTCATACCAAAGTATGATTTTACAGAAGTCTGGTTGATTCAGCTACTAACCAGGTAGCGTAAGTCGCTCATGTTTTTTTTGCATTTTCAAAAAATGGCTGATAAGCCTGTCGTTGCCTTTAAGTTCTCCGGTTGAGCAGAGCTCATGTATATCATCAGGGCACGTTTTTACCCTGCGAGGCAATCCAGATTTCGTACCATTGCTGTGTGGAAAGCTTCAGTTGCAGCGATTCAACGGCCTTTCTGACCCTTGCTATTTTTCCTGTACCCACTATTGGGATGATGTTGGCCGGATGTGCCAGCAGCCAGGCATACATCACCTGATCTACGGATACATCCATGTTCTTGGCAATTTTGTGCAGCACATTCTTCAGGGTGAGAAAGCGATGGGTTTCAGCTGTAAATACGGCACCTCCTGCGAGGGGTGACCAGGCCATAGGTGAGATTCGTTTTTCAAGGCACTGGTCGATTGCACCATTTTCAAATTCCTGCAGGGCAGCCACAGAAATTTCCACCTGGTTGGTAACCAGTGAAAAGTCAAGGTAAGACTGGAGCATGTTGAACTGAGAGGGCAGGAAGTTGCTCACGCCAAACTCCTTTACCTTGCCTTCCTCACGCAGTTTTGTAAAAGCGCGGGCTACCTCATTGGGGTTCATAAAAGGGTCGGGGCGATGAATCAGTAATACGTCTATACTATCGCGTTGCAGCTGCTTCAGTGAATTTTCAGCCGACCATACAATGTGATCAAAGCTGTTGTCATAGTGCTTTACATAGTGAGCCGCGCGGTTTTCAGAAAGTAATTTGATACCGCATTTAGTGACGATTTTCAGCTTTTGATTCAGTGAAGGCGAAGTAGCCAGGGCATGACCGAAGAGGGCTTCGCAGGTGTAGTTGCCATAGATATCCGCATGGTCAAAGGTATCGATGCCCATGTCTAGGCATTGCTCTACAAAGCCTACGGTTTGTTCTTTGCTAAAATTCCATTCGGTGAGTCGCCACATACCGTGTACGATCTGGCTGATGTCTGTTTTATCGCTAAGCTTTATTCTTTTCATATTTGGTTATTAGTCCTTGGTCGATAGTTATTAGCGCTGTGGAGCAGTGGACCTTGAGCATCCATCATTCCAAGATCAAAATAAGTTATTGAAATGCTAAGGAATGATCCCTTATTTTTACGGTACACAGACCATAAACGCCATGTTGACAATCTATCACAACCCCCGATGCAGAAAAAGCCGTGAAACCCTGGAGCTGATCAGGGAGTCGGATAACCTTGTAGAAATAGTGGAATACCTGGAAGACCAGCTTTCGGCAGAAGAGCTGGAAGAGTTGCTGGAAAAGCTGGGCATGAAAGCAGAGCAACTGGTAAGAAAGCAGGAAGCCGTCTACAAAGAAAACTACAAGGGCAAGCAACTGAGTGAGCAGGAGTGGATAGCAGCCATGGTGGAGCATCCGAAACTCATTGAGCGGCCCATTGTGGTGCGTGAGGACCGGGCTGTGCTTGGCAGGCCACCGGAGAATGTGAAGGTACTTTTTTAAGCGACTCCCTGCTGGTCATTTTCTTCAGAATCCTCTATCTGGTATTGACCGGGTGCCAGGTCATTGAGTACCTGCTGCACGTAATGCACGTTAGGGGTGGGGTTGGTTTCCTGCAGGGCCTTTCTTAATGTTTCTCCACTATGCGGAAAGGAAAACTCGGCTACATAGGGTTTGATAAAGCCCCGCCTGCCCATATACCTTTTTTTGAGCAGGCTCCTGGCAATGCGCCTCGCCTCGCCATAAGATAATGTCTGCACGGGTTTTGCCTGCTTTTTCCGGACGCTGAGCCGGTAGCCAAAATACAAGATGCCTACAGTAAGGAGTAGCCAGCTACCAACGGACCAGAAAAGGCTCGACCCTAGCTCCATAAATGACGGGTTTTGGGTACGCGCCAAAAGCCAATGGTCAGCATCAGGCGACTGAGAATGAGCGTGATAAGGTGAATGCGATGGGCCAGTAAAAAGTCCAGAATGGAGGTTTGCCCCAACTGATAGCCAAAGAAGAAAATCAGAAAGTTGGCAAAGAAGTACAGCAGTATGGCCAGGCAAAACCAGAACATGGGGTGCCGGTGTATGTCTACCAGCACCTGGTTTTTGCCCAGGCTGCGTAAATACTGAAAACTCAAAATCGACATTAATACACTTAAGTAACTTCTGCTAATTGAATTGTAATGATATATACCTGTGATAAAGGTTATTTCAAATATTTCCACCAAAAATAACAAAATAAAAGCCAGTTTCAATACTTTTCTGAAGTTTGAAGAAGGAAATGAAAAGTAAAAAAATGGAATCAGCGTAAGCCCCTGGGCCAATGTGTCCAGGTGTGCGACATAGAAATTGTTTCCGAAGTGAGCAGATACTTCAGTGGCTATTTCCATAAATAGTCCCGTGACCACAAAAAGGAATATGCAGCGGTAGGGCCTGCTCAGGTATTTGTACCTGAGCAAGCCAAAAATCAGCGGCACCAGTATGGAATACTGGGCCAGGTATACATCCAGAAACTGCAGGCTCATATCAGGGCCCTACTCCCGGGCACAGCGGTGGACAGGGTCTGGAAAAATCAAAGCAATCATCATCGCCATTGTCTTTGCCAAAGCCATCGGCCACATAAAAGCGGCCATCGGCAAAGGTAAAGCGCAGCACAAGCTTTTGTGCTTTTTGTTCAGGATCGTAGCCGTTTTCAAAGTAAAAGTTGGTGGCCCCCACACTTTTGCAGAGGGCCACCATGCGCTCCATAAAGTCTACCCCAAAGGAGTTGCCGTGGGTAGGAAAATCCGGAAAGGTTTTTCTGAATGCTTCACACATTTTTTGCCCTTCGGCACGCGAAATCGGGCCACCCGTGGTGGGTGGAAATTTGTCTTCTGTCATAGGTAAATGGTTCGTTGGTACTATTGGAAAATAATATTCATTTATTCAATGGAAAAAACAAGCCCGTTAAATCAAATTGGTTTTACCAAAAATAAAAACCGGAATAAAAACGGAATGAGCCCAAAGCAAGCGGAATGAAAGCGGAATGAAAGCGGAAAAGCAAGAGAAGTTACCTCAGAATAAAAAATAACTTTAATCTAATTTGAAAATGGTATTTACATATATATAGATTGGGGCAGTGTTTTGGTGAGGGGCAGGTGTCGTTTCCAGGAGCACATTTAATTAATGTTAAGTGATAAATGGTTCATACTGATGCAAATGGAAACTTCACCTGCCTTTACTCATTGTGACCCCGTAAAGGCCGATCGCTTTTATGAAATGCACACCATCTGCGAGCGGCAACTGGACCTGACCCTGCGCCAAAGGCACCTGGTATCGCTGGGCTACCTGATCTACCACAGCACCGATGGCTATATGATAGGCTCGCACCTGAAAAACATTGACCCGGCTATATACCGGGAGTTGCATCAGGTAATGGTGCAGGTATGCCGCAGGGCCCTGTGGAAGGTAACCCAGAGAAAGATTGAACTGAGCGAAGAGACCCTGAACGACTACCACGAGGTAATGATTGCCCTGGAGAGCAGGCTCTACCAGATAAAACGGGCCATGGGCTGAAATGAACTTAATATAAATCGAATGATATGAAACAATTCAAAACAACACTTTGGACACTGCTCGTATTGCTGCTGGTATTTGGCTGCCAGCGGGATGAACAGGAAACACTACCGCAAATGGCCCAGCGAGGCACCAGAATGGTGAGTGCGGATGATATACCGCTGGTAATGACCTCGCTGAGCGAGCGGCTCAACTTCAGGGTAGGCGACACACAAACTGCCAATACCGGGCAGGTACAAACCGGCCTGGGTGCCATAGACCTGGAGCAGATTTTTGAGGTGATCGATACACTGGACAATGCCAACTACACTTTTCTGGTAGACGATGAAGATGAAGACATTTTCACCTTTACCAACCTGATAGTGAAGAAACGAGAGGATGGTTCCATAGACCCACCCTACCTGCTCAGGTACACGGTAGATTCTCTGCACCGTGATGAGTTTCTGCAGAGCGGCCTTTCCATGGAGCACTTTACAGGAATGATCAGCAAGCGTTTTCTCACCAACTTTTCCAGCCAACAGGAAAGCAGTGCCAACCTGGGGGGAGAATATGACGCTACCACCACCGAACCTTGTGACTATGACAGCCGAGCCACTGGTGGCGGAGGCGAAATAGGCTGGACGGATCCATTCCCTCCTGCAGACGGTGGGCCTACTGGTGGTGGCTTTATTCGCTGTGAGTTTGTGACCCTTGGGGAAGAAGTGACAACCTGCTATCGCTCCGATATAGGAGACGGCCCACGCTGCACTACCGTAACCCAATACGTCACCAAAACGCACTGCTACTGGGTAGGCCCTAGCCAGGATGTATATGATGGTACCAACTGCCCCGACCCGGAGACAGAAGAAGTAGGGGTGATTACTGCAGATGAAATTCTCATAAACGTCATGAGGTTAAACAGACAATTAAAACTAGATAAGAATCTTCTATTGGATATTCCATGCTCCGAATTAGAGAAGTGGGAAAAAGTAGCCGATCATAGCCCTGGAACAGAGATAGTTGAAAAGATTGATAGAATTAATCGTGAGCATCCATTTGCAATAGGGCTCTTCAAAGATGACTTCCGTATACAAAATATAACGAACGCAGAGGGTGGAACTCTGAATATGGACTATTTCTCTGTTACTGTCACAGAATTACCTCAAGGTATGTCAGCAGATGGGTTCTTAAGATATATAAGGCTTAACCTGAATGAATTTGTCGATCAAAGTGCTTCCAGCTTTCACCCGTATGATTTGGCAGATACAGGAACGGACGAAGCGGCTTTGTGGAGATCAAATGATCCCACAGGCGCTATTGTGCATATTAATATTCCCGTAGACGATGGTTCAGTAATCTGTAGTGACTTTTCCAATAGACATTGGCGGTTTACAACCATATCTGCTCCCCATGATTGGTTTCACCCCGTGAGTGGCACAAGGGAATTTGGGTATGAAAGACAGACGGACGGTTCTTATATTTTTTATACACGAGGAGTAGATAGGTTAACGACAGCATTCGATGAATTTTATACTGCTAGCACCCAAGGAACCTACGTTTTGGGAGAAAGGCTCATGCGGGACATATCATTTTCTGGAGCAGACCGTTTATGGAAAAGCTTACAGAGTGGAATTGAAACATATGTTAATGGCAACGGGGGTTTTGCTTATAAAAATGATCCACTAACTTACAGACCCGATTATATATTAGTCGAAAAAATAATAAATGGAGAGCTTCCAATGACTTCTCTAGGATGTGATTGAGGGTGTCAGTCATGGAAAAACTTTTTAGTAAAATTCCCTATGTTTTCTTGTTGATGACTCTCTTAGTCGTTATCGATACAAGCATCCGTTACTTTATTGAAGTAAATGGTCTGATAATTATCAGACCATTTAGTCTGCCATTTATGCCTGACAAAAGCATCATTTTTAATATTTTTTCAATCACTGTATTACTGTTATTCAAAAGAGCGCTGTTCTATTTTATAGTAATAGCGCTCTATTTAATTTTACGAGGGTCTTCATTCGTTAAATCAATCGTTAATCAAATAATTACTTTTAACGTTATTTTTTTAGCTGCCAGTACTGTTCTATTATTCTTCGATGGAGATTTGATAAAGAGCAATGTGCAAGAAATGATCTTTGTTTCTTTGATATCAAGCGTGATAATTGTGGGGATTTCTGTTCCATTATTTGATAAGAAAAAAGAGCACAATGGGGGTATTAAGACTTAGATAGCATTTAAACGTTAAACACCCATAAAGACCGAATTTGTAAAATGAGTGCCTACAGAAAGAATAAGCATCTTGTTGCCCTACTGTTTATCTGTACGTATTTTCTTCTTGCTGCTTGTTCGTCTCAGGAAGATCATTGGCACAAAGAGACTGATACCAAAGAGCTTGTCAGACAGTGGGATGAAACATTAGAAAATGAGCGGGTTGAACCTTCAGGTAAATGGGTTCCTTTCTCTCCAGAGGTGAACATTGATTCACTTTTGAAAGCCTGGTATGGCGACATGGCTCTTGTTCGTGAGTGAATGAAGCAAACAGTAAAAACCAGGAATTGAACCTGATCGAATTTCCATAGCCCCTACTAAACCAGATAGTTCAATCTGTTTCTCTGATGCCTTGGATGCCCCCGTACAAGAAATTTCTGCTACAAAAAAGTCTTGTACAACCGATTACAATAGAAGTAGCCGGTCACAAGACCATGTACAAAAAGCCATTCATTGATAAGTCCATCCTCCTTTCTACCATTTTTAGTTTGACCGTTATATGGCACTTTCAGAGCTCTCTGCTCCACTCACATATTCAGTCTGAAAACAGGAATGTTGTTTTGACAAAAAATGTAGCTTTGTAGCTGTTATGAGAAAGATCAGGTTAGTCGAGGTCAAATCAGAGTTAGCAGCGGGAACACGAGGTGCCAGCCTGGGAATTGACGCGATGAAGGTGGCCAGTCTGGGAAAACACTCCAACTTTTTTACCCGCTTTGAGCCGGTAAGGGTCAAGACAGAAAACAGCCTGCTCTTTGAAGATTCACAGTTTGAATTTGCCAAATATGGTGAGGGGGTTTACACCGTACTCAACCGGGTGTGCGATGTCACCGAAAAACTGCGATCAGAAGGGCTCTTTCCCCTGGTGCTGGCCGGTGACCACTCTACCGCAGCAGGTACCATTTGTGGTATCAAAAAAGCACACCCTGACAGGCGCCTGGGCGTAATCTGGATCGATGCCCATGCCGATTTTCACTCCCCCTACACCACACCCTCCGGTAATATGCATGGCATGCCGCTGGCCATGGTGACTGGCCTGGACAATGAAAGCCATGAGGTTAATGATGTGGAAGAAGAAACAGAAGCACTGTGGGAACGCATCAAGCAAATCGGGGGAAACGGCCCGAAGGTGAGTCCCGAAGACATTGTTTTCATAGGCGTAAGAGATACCGAACCTGCAGAGGATCATATCCTCGCAACGCATGGCATTCGTAATTTCACTACCGAAGAAATTCATGACAAAGGGGTGAAAACCATTGCGGCTGAGGCGCTGGAAATACTGAAAGACTGTGACCAGATTTATATCTCATTTGATGTAGACAGCCTGGATACCTCTGTTTCTGTAGGCACCGGTACCCCCGTGCCCAACGGCCTTACCAAGGACCAGGCCTCTGAACTGAATATTGAACTGATAAAAGATACAAGAGTGTGCTGCTGGGAAATCGTGGAGGTGAACCCCACCCTGGATAGTGAAAACAAAATGGCCCGGAATGCCTTTGATATTCTGGAGGCTACCACAGACTCTCTGATAGACAACTTCTGATAGATGGAATCGCAAATTAAAGAAGGCATATCGGCAGCCTTTAAGGCCCTTTATGCACACGATATAGCTGCCGATGAGGTGGCACTACAGCCTACCCGCAAGGATTTTGAAGGTACCTATACCTTTATGACTTTCCCCTTTGCCAGGGTAAGTAGAAAGAGCCCTGAGCTAACCGGAAATGAGCTGGGAGAGTACCTGAAGGAGCATGTATCGGTGGTGGCCGATTACAATACCGTGAAGGGCTTTCTGAACCTGGTGCTGTCTGAAGGTTCTCAGATAGACCAGTTTGCCGCTATGCTCAATGCTGCAGATGTGGCGAACTCCCCCGTGTTTCAGGTGGCACCAAAAAACAAGGCGGTGGTGGTAGAATATTCTTCTCCCAACACCAACAAGCCCCTGCACCTGGGACACCTCAGAAACAACTTTCTGGGTAACTCCGTGTCGCGTATTCTGGAAGCGGCAGGGCATAAGGTGGTCAAGGTACAGATTATTAATGACCGGGGCATCCATATTTGTAAGTCTATGCTGGCCTGGCAGCGATTTGGCAATGGCGAAACACCAGTGTCTGCCGGTATCAAAGGAGACCACCTGGTAGGTAAATATTATGTAGCTTTTGACAAGGCATATAAAAAGGAAATAGCAAAACTTGTAGCAGGAGGCATGGACAAGGAAGTGGCGGAGAAGGAAGCACCCATCCTGAAAGCTGCCCAGGAAATGCTTCAAAAATGGGAAACCAAAGACCCCGAGGTGTACAAACTCTGGGAAACCATGAACGGCTGGGTGTATGAGGGCTTTGATGCCACCTACAAACGCATGGGAGTGGACTTTGACAAGCTCTATTACGAAAGTGATACCTACCTGATTGGCCGTGACCGCGTCATGGAAGGCCTGGAAAAAGGTGTCTTTTATAAAAAAGACGATGGTTCCGTATGGGTGGACCTGACCGATGAAGGGCTGGATCAAAAACTCCTCCTCAGAAAAGACGGTACTTCTGTCTACATGACACAGGATATAGGCACGGCCCTGATGCGCTATGATGACTATCCGGATCTATCTCAATTGATCTACACGGTAGGCAATGAGCAGGAATATCACTTTAAGGTGCTCTTCCTGATCCTGAAAAAACTGGGTTACGACTGGGCCGAGGCCTGTTATCACCTTTCTTATGGCATGGTAGACCTGCCCGAGGGCAAGATGAAGTCGCGTGAGGGCACGGTAGTAGATGCCGATGAGCTGATGAGCGATATGGAGCTGACCGCTGAAGAGCGCACCAAAGAGCTGGGTAAAATCGAAGGCTTTTCTGAAGAGCAGGCAGCTGAGCTTTACCGGGTGCTGGGCCTGGGAGCACTTAAGTATTTTCTGCTCAAGGTAGACCCTTTGAAACGGATGCTTTTCAACCCGAAAGAATCCATTGAGTTTCAGGGAAATACCGGACCTTTTATCCAGTACACGCATGCCCGTATTCGATCTATCGTTCGTAAGGCCGATCAGCTGGGAATTGATATTGCGGCTATCGATTATGCAAAAGTCAGCGACCTGCATGACACTGAAAAGGAGTTGATTTATGCCATAGGACAGTATAGAGAGAAGCTGCATCTGGCAGTAGAAAAAAGTTCTCCCTCAGTCATCGCACAGTATGTCTACGATATTGCCAAGGGTTACAACCGCTTCTATACCGAGGTTTCCATCTTCAATGAAGAAGATGCCGAAAAGCTTAAATTCCGGGTGGCACTGTCAACACTTACGGCCCAAACAATCAAACTGAGCATGGGGTTATTGGGCATAGAAGTACCGGATAGAATGTAATGCGCTGGCTGACAGTTTTAGTATTGATCCTTATCACTGCACAAGACACCACTATGAGCTTTTACGATTTTAAAATGAATGGAATTGATGGTACTGCCATTGATTTTTCTGCCTGCCAGGGTAAGAAAGTACTGATCGTCAATACGGCCTCCGAATGTGGCTATACCCCACAGTATGAAGACCTGCAGATGCTGCATGAAACACATGGCGATAAGGTGGTGGTATTGGGTTTTCCGGCCAATAACTTCGGAGGGCAGGAGCCCGGTGCCAATATGGCCATACAGCAGTTTTGTAAGGCCAATTATGGTGTCTCTTTTCAAATGTTTGAGAAGATTTCCGTAAAGGGCAGCGACAGGCATGCACTATTCACCTGGCTGGCTGAGGCAAGCGGCAATGAACCCAACTGGAACTTCTGTAAGTACCTGATTGATGAAAATGGTAAAATGCTGGGCTTTTTTCCATCTTCTGTAAACCCGATGGAAGAAGCCATTACCAGCCTCTTATAAGATGAAACACTGGATCAAGGCATTTCGGTTGAGAACCCTGCCGCTGGCACTTGCCAGCATTGGCATGGGCACTTTTCTGGCAGCTGCCTCCGGCAATTTCCGGGTAGATATTTTTGCCCTCTGCGCTTTGACCACCATCTTTTTGCAGGTGTTATCCAACCTGGCCAATGACTATGGCGACTCCATTCACGGAGCGGATGGAGCACAGCGCGTTGGTCCTGTACGGGCGGTTCAGTCGGGGGTAATTACTTCCGTTGCCATGAAAAGAGCCATGGCCCTTTTCGTAGTGCTTTCGCTAGTCAGTGGGGTTGGACTTATTTACCTGGCCTTTGGCTGGTCGGTTAAAGTATTCGCCTTTTTTCTCGGTCTGGGAGTCCTGGCCATCATTGCGGCCATTACCTACACTTCCGGCAGCAAGCCCTATGGCTATGCCGGCCTGGGAGATATCAGCGTGTTGCTCTTTTTTGGTTTCATCGCGGTCATGGGCAGTGCCTACCTCTATGAGCAACAGCTGAAATGGGATTATGTGCTTCCCGCTTTGTCTACCGGCTTGTTCTCGGTAGCCGTGCTCAATGTCAATAATATCCGGGATATTGAATCTGATAAAATAGCGGGTAAACACTCCATTCCCGTTCGCCTGGGCCGTGATAAGGCGGTGATTTATCATTGGACCATACTGGCAGTCGGTTACCTTACTGCTTTGGCGTATATCGTACTGCACTATAAATCGCCCTTTCAGTTGCTTGTATTGCTGGTTATTCCGCTGTTGCTGAAAAATGCCCGTGCCGTTAAAACCCATACCCGGGCCAGCGCACTGGACCCATTTCTCAAGCAAATGGCCTTATCTACCCTGTTTTTTGTGATCCTTTTTGGAGTGGGGCAATTACTGGGTTGAATTCCATTTCATCAGTTTAAAGAGTATATTGATCTGTAAATCAATATGCTATGATGCCTTCCAGTATTTTCAATGACGTAATTGGCCCGGTAATGAGAGGCCCGTCCAGTTCGCACTGCGCTGCTTCATTGCGTATCGGGCGACTGTGCCTCGACCTGATGGGAGGGGCCATAACAGACGTATTGATCGAATATGACCCCAATGGCTCGCTGGCCACTACTCACAAAAGCCAGGGCAGCGATATGGGGCTCTATGGTGGCTTTCTTGGCTGGGAAGCTGATGACCCAAGGCTGGAAAACTATCAGGCAGAGATTGCCGCAGCGGGTATTTATCCTCAAATTGAGATCAAAGACATTGGTGCCACGCACCCCAATACCTATCAGATCAACCTGAGAAACGGCCAACTGAAACATCAGTTGATAGCTCTCTCTATTGGTGGGGGCATGATTGAAGTTATCAGCATAGACGGAGCTGCCGTGAACATGACAGGGGGGTATGTGGAAACACTCATTTTCACCAGCCGCCCGGAAGCTGTCAAGGATTATCTCAGTGCGCAGGGTGACTATGACGGCCTGCTTATCAGTAGTGGTGACAGTACTTTTGTCAACCTGAAATCACAGGAATCGCTGTCTGATACCATGCTGGAAGAATTGAAAGCGATGGAGGGCGTAACAGAGGTACGGTCTCTGCAGCCCGTTTTGCCGGTCATGTCCAGAGAGAACCTCATCGTACCTTTCAGTACCTGTGAAGAAATGCTGGCCTATAATGAGGGCAAAAACCTTGATCTCTGGGAGTTGGCAGCCGCGTATGAGGCAGTTCGTGGCGGCATCTCTGAAGCAGCAGTTTTTGAGCAAATGAGATCCATTGTGAGGATTATGAGTAGCTCCATTCAGTCTGGCTTAAAAGGGACTGAATACAAGGACCGGATATTAGGTTATCAGTCCGGTAACTTCCAGACACAACTTGATAAGGGCAAACTGGTGGAAGCGAATGCACTCAACCGCATCATCATGTTCGTTACCGCCATGATGGAGGTGAAGAGTTCTATGGGGGTGATTGTGGCGGCTCCCACAGCTGGTTCCTGTGGGGCGCTGCCCGGAGCTATCCTGGGGGTTTGTTCCGCATTGAACTTACCGGAAGATGAAGCTGTCAAATCCATGCTGGCTGCTGGCATGATAGGCGTGTTTATCTCAGAGCGAGCCACTTTTGCTGCCGAGGTAGGCGGTTGCCAGGCGGAATGTGGCTCCGGCTCCGGTATGGGCGCAGCGGGCATTGTAGGTCTGATGGGAGGCAGTCTGCATCAGGCACTGGCAGCAGCCTCTATGGCCCTGCAAAACTCCCTGGGCATGATCTGTGATCCCGTGGCCAATAGGGTAGAAGCGCCATGCCTGGGCAGAAATGTGATGGCTGCATCCAATGCCCTTTCCACCGCCAATATGGCCCTGGCAGATTATGATCACCTCGTACCGTTGGATCAGGTAATAGCTGCTATGGATGAAGTAGGTCACGCCATGGCACATGAACTCAGGTGCACCGGCCTGGGTGGGCTTTCTATCAGTAAGGCTTCGCGTGAGATAGAAGTAAAACTGGCTGCCATGTCAGGGGAAGAACCGCTCGCCACTGCTGCGGGAAAGTTCAAGTTCTGTTGATTGAGTATGCCTGAAAGTTCTGTGATTTAAACTACTGAGCTTCATTGCATTTATTACTTAGCCTGTCTAACTTCGTTGGCATAACAACCAGGATATGGCCCGTAAAAGCAATCAAATTGACGTACAATGCCAATTCTGTCAGGTCAAAGGCAGTTCACATTTTGCAGACCTGAATGAGGAAGAGTTGGTGAAACTTTCCTCTCATAAGTCTTGTGTAGGGTATAAAAAGGGCCAAACCTTGTTTTATGAAGGCACCCGACCTATGGGTATTTTTTGTATCAACAGGGGTAAGGTGAAAGTCTATAAAATGGGTTCCAATGGCCGTGAGCAGATTCTGTTCATTGCACAACCGGGAGACTTTCTGGGCTATCGCTCTATGCTCAGCGAGGAATTTTACGGGGCTTCAGCTACAGTTATTGAGCCAGCAGCCATTTGTTTTATTCCCAAAAGCGATTTTATCAGTATCCTGAACTCAAACCCCACTTTTTTCAGGAAACTATTGCAAGCGGTATGCCATGAGCTGGGGGTGATGGAAGATAAGCTGGCGCAGATTGCGCAGAAATCGGTGAGAGAGCGTCTTGCATCTACTATCCTTATGCTTAAAGAAACATACGGGATGGAGGGCGAAGGTAGTGATGTAATTGACATCGCACTCTCCAGAGAAGACCTCGCCAATATTGTAGGTACGGCTACCGAGACGGTGATCCGTTTGCTCTCTGAGTTTAAATCTGACGGAATGATCGCCCTGGAGGGCAAACGCATCAAAGTACTGGATGTGAATGCCCTGGTACATGAGGCAGATTTTTACGCCTGATCACCCCTGTTTCGGTTCACTGAGATAAAGCCCTGAGTGGGGATTTAAGACTGCTACCCAAACCATGATTTTTATCATGTTTTTCTCTGATACCTGTCAACCGCGGGCGGCTCTGACTGAGGTAATTTTGATTTCAAGATTACTGCATAGTTGTGAAGCACAAAATTCTGATAGCACTGGACGAGGGTACCCGGGAAACTGAGGTATTCAAAGATCTTGAGGGTTTACTCAACGATACGCATCAAAAGTACCTTACCGGTATTCACCTGACCCAATACCTGGAACAAAAGCTGGTATTGATCTCCTCAGAAGCGAAAAGCATCAATAAAGAGATGAATAAGCTACTTAATCTGCTGGAGTATAGCCTGGAAATGGAACATGCCGCCAATGACCTGAATATGGACTTTGAGATGTTTCAGGGCACACTGAGCGATAACGCCCTCACCCACCTCAGTGCTGTCGCTGATTTAATGGTCATCGACCGAAAAGTGCTTGCCCCTTTCTGTGGTGAGGGTATTTTGCAGGATTTGATAAAACACCTCTACTGCCCGGTGCTGGTGTTGCCGGAAGACAAAGAGATTCAAAGCCTGATCATGGTATATGATGGTTCATTCACATCCATTCAAACCCTTAAAAATTTCCTGTCGCTTTTTAACGCTAAGCTCAGAAAACTGCCTTTTTATGTACTGGTGCAGGACCCTTCAAGTAAAAAAGAGATGGAGCAGGAGCGCATTTTTATCGATTATCTGAAACTCTTTTTTGATGATATTGGAGTACAATTAATGGCTGACGACACGGTAAACTGCCTGGTGAAATCTATTGCAACTACAGCCGAAAAACCCATGCTCCTGTTTGGTGGTAAGGCCGGTGCTGAGATCATGAACTGTAAACCTGATAACCATCAGATCACCGATATTACACCCTCGTTTATCAATAAAGGGAATTCCTGATGAGCGAAGTCAAAGAAAAACGAGCTGACTCAGCCGCTCAATGTTATCACTGTGGTGACGATTGTAAGGCAGGAAACATACAATCTGAGAACAAGAGTTTTTGCTGTCAGGGGTGCAAAACGGTCTATGAAATACTAAGCGAGAATCAACTCTGCGCCTATTACGATCTGGAGTCAGGCCCGGGAATCAGTAGAAGAGATAATGCAATAGTGTCTGTTTATGACTTTCTTGACAATGAAAGCGTTAAGACCCGGATGCTCGACTTCGCGGGAGATAACTATGAAAAAGTGACCCTGAGCATCCCATCCATCCACTGTAGCTCGTGCATCTGGTTACTGGAAAACCTGGACCGTTTAAATGAGGGAGTGATCGACTCCAAGGTAGATTTTTCAAACAAGATAGTGATCATACATTATCATCCACGGGAAGTAAGTCTGCGTCAGCTGGCTGAAATACTGGATGGTATCGGCTATGCTCCTTTGATCAACCTGGAAGAGAATGGCGACAAGAAAAAACAGCAAGAGACTTATGACCGTCAGCTGATCATCAAAATAGGGATTGCCGGCTTCTGCTTTGGCAATATCATGTTGCTCAGCTTTCCTGACTATTTGGGTCTGACTGGCATTGAGCAGACCTATCAGTCTTTTTTTCGCTATCTCAATGTGCTGCTGGCCCTGCCTGTCGTGTTTTATGCAGGTGCCGATTATTTTGTGTCTGCCTGGAAGAGCATGAGACAGCGCTATGCAAACATTGATATCCCGATAGCTCTGGGCGTTTCGGTGCTTTTTCTGCGTAGCTTTTATGAGGTAGCGATGGATGTGGGGCCGGGCTATTTTGATTCACTGGTCGGGCTGATCTTTTATCTGCTGATTGGCAGGTGGTTTCAGAACAAAACTTACCGCAGCATGTCATTTGACCGCGACTATAAATCTTACTTTCCACTGGCCGTGCTTCGCCAGCAGCCGGAGGGGCTCGTTTCTACGCAGGTGACAGAACTCGTCAAGGGTGATGAGATTGCGATGCGCAATGGTGAGATTATTCCTGCTGATGCCGTGTTAATTGACGCTGAAGCAGCAATAGACTACAGCTTTATTACCGGAGAGTCTGCGCTGGTACAACAACAAAAGGGAGATTATCTCTATGCCGGGGGGCGACATACAGGACCGATGGCCCGCATGATTGTGCAAAAGGAGGTATCGCAAAGCTACCTCACCAGGCTTTGGAATGATGATGCTTTTGCCAAGGAGTCAGAGAGCCGCAGTGTCATAGACCGTATCAGTAAATACTTCACATTGGTCATTATTGGTATTGCTGCCCTTGCAGGTATCTACTGGCAGTTGGTAAACCCCGCCAATACATGGTTGGTTTTCACAGCCGTATTGATTGTTGCCTGCCCCTGTGCATTGGCGCTGGTTACCCCTTTTACCACCGGCAGTGTGATGCGGGTGTTGGGGAAACATAAGTTTTACCTGAAGAATGCAGCAGTGGTAGAGAAGTTTGCTGGTATCAATTCGGTGGTTTTTGATAAAACAGGAACCATCTCACACACGCACAGTAAAGCAGTGAGCTTTTCTGGCGAGACGCTGTCTGACCAGGAAAAAGCCCTGGTGCTGCCGGTTGTTTCTGGTAGCACACACCCGCTAAGCAGATTGATCAGGGAATTTTTGGGTGAGGTTTCTGCTGCTTACAGTCCTGAGGCATATCAGGAAGTACCGGGTAAGGGTATTCAGGCTAAGGTAGCGGGTGTCAGTATTTTGCTGGGGTCGGCTGGTTTCGTTGGAGCAGAGGGAGATAGTAGCCTGGGGAAAACAAGGGTTTATCTTAAGATTGGCGGGCAACAGCGCGGGTATTTTGAAATTAAATCCCAAAACAGAGCGGGTATTGAAGACTGTGTCAGGCAGCTTTCTGCAGACTATCATCTGGCGGTTTTGTCCGGTGATAACGATCAGGATGAGGCTGCGCTCAGAATTTTTTTTCCCGAACAGACAATCATGAAGTTTGGTCAAAGTCCGGAAGGTAAGCTGCAGGAAGTAAAGCAGATGCAACAGGCAGGGCAGTCGGTAGTGATGCTGGGTGATGGCCTCAATGATGCAGGAGCGTTGAAACAAAGCGATATTGGTATTGCCATTGCCGAAGATATCGGGGCGTTTTCACCTGCCAGTGATGCCATTCTGGAAGCTTCGGCCCTGTCAGGACTCAATAAGTTTCTGAAGTTTGGAAAGAGTAGTCAAAAGGTGATCCGGGCCAGTTTTGTACTCTCGTTTCTCTACAACCTGATAGGAATCACCCTGGCCGTGATGGGCGTGTTTACACCATTGATGGCCGCCATCCTGATGCCTCTCAGCAGTATTTCCGTGGTGCTCTTTACCACACTTTCTGTACACCTGTTTGCCAAAAAGTTTAAACTCAACTGATATGTCAGTCATACTTATACTTATTGTTACCAGTATCATCGTAGCCCTGCTCTTTTTAGGAGCTTTCTACTGGGCCGTTAAGTCAGGTCAGTATGATGATACCTACTCACCTTCCGTTAGAATGCTCTTTGATGACAAGAAGAGTAAGAAGTCAAAGGCCGGAACACATGAGTCTTAGGTGATAGGTTTTAAGTCTGTTTAGTTTCGGTACAGTGCTGTCCGATATTGCACATATGTCAAGATTAGAACCAGTCAATACGGCCTGTATGAGGTGGTTTTTACTAAGGCACTATAATTGAACAAGGGAGAGTGGATCAAAAACTATTAACCATGAAAACAACCTGGCTCACCACCATTATGCTGTTACTTCCAGTAATGGCCTGGTCACAAAAAGTAGAAATCAACAGGGTATATCCCGAAGAAATTGAAGCAAAGGGATTTACCCTGTCGCAAGATGCTGCAGTCAGTGTCAAGGGTACCGCAGCAGTTTTCTCAGACGACTGGAGAACGCTGGTGTTTTACGGGTGGATCATTAACTCGGACACGCGTGAAGTGGCCTGGCACCTTTTCGATGAAAGAAGAGATCCGGACCGTGAAGGTACGTTCGATTTTGATGTCACCGTAGATTTGAAAAAAGGTAATTATGAGTTGTACTTCACCGGAGGCAATGGCAATAGTAGCGGCTGGAACAATGGCCGTAGTTTTAGTGCCAGCAGCCTGGGCGACCTGGTAGACGCTGTCTTCGATTCGCGCAGAAGAGAAAAATACCGTGATCGCTATGCCGATGATTTATCCATATCAGTCGAAGCCTCTGGCATTTCAGCTGCAAGTATTGATGACTTGATCAAGGCTAAGCTGGAAGGCTCCATCGTGTCCTTTAACAGGGTGAGAGAAGATGAAGACCTGGAGCAGGGTTTCACCCTGACAGCTGAAACCAGCCTTGACATTTATGCTGTAGGCGAGGGCAGAAAGCGTGAGATATTTGATTATGTATGGATTTACGATGCTGCCAACCGGGAGCGGGTCTTTGAAATGGATTACCGCAATACTGAGTTTGGAGGAGGAGCTAATAAAAACCTGTCTCTCAACGAAACTATTAAGCTTCCCGCTGGCAGCTACATGGTCAGCTATGTCACTGATGACTCGCATTCCTATGGTCGTTGGAATGCACTGCCACCAGATGATCCTGAGTTTTGGGGAGTAACCATCTGGCCTTCTACAGAAGCAGACCGCAGGAATATTACAGATTTTGTAAAGCCAAAAGTGGCTACCCCGCTGGTAGACCTTACGCAGGTAAGAGATGATGAACTTGTCTCGGAAGGCCTGAAGGTGAGCAGTGAAGTAGAAGTAAGGGTACTCTGCCTGGGTGAGGCCAGTGGTAATGACCGCATGGTAGACTATGGCTGGATCATCAATGCGGTGACCAGAGAGAAGGTGTGGGAAATGGATGCCTGGGATGCAGACCATGCCGGAGGTGCTGAGAAGAACAGAATGCAACAGGACAGAATCAAATTAGCACCTGGCGAATACATTGTGTATTACGTGACGGACGACTCGCATTCATACAGAGACTGGAATTCAGCAAGGCCACATGAAGATGACCTCTGGGGTATTAGCATATGGGCTACCAACGATGCCGATATTAGTAAGGTGTCCACCTTTGAACCGCGCGCTTATAAGAGTGCCAATGTAATCGCTGAGATTACTATGGTGGGCAACAATGAGTACCTGAAGGAGAACTTTGAGCTGACTGAAGCGACTAAAGTACGCATAATAGGACTGGGTGAAGGTACAGATCATGAGATGCATGATTTTGGCTATATCAAGAACATGGATACCGGAAAAATTGTCTGGGAAATGCGATACCGCAACTCTGACTATGCAGGGGGAGCCAGAAAAAACCGGGAGTTCAATGAGACCCTTCTGCTCGAAAAAGGTAATTACAGGATCGTGTATGAATCAGACGGCTCACACGCTTACAGACGCTGGAATGCTGATGCACCAAGGGACCCGGAACGATGGGGATTGACCATTGTCAGGAATTAAGCAGGGCAATTCAACCCTTTGAAAAATGGCTGTTCGGGTTTTCCGTACAGCCATTTTTTAATAGAGCAATTCATGGCGTACCTCATAGTGCTGCGAGGTTGTATCGAACCGTTTTAGAATTGCCCGGGCTGCTGCCGGTACAAAAGCCCTTTCATAATCTTCTCCGGCAAACTGCTGTACATCGGTTAGCGTTTCAAAGTGCATGATGGTGATGAATTCTACCTCAGTGTCATGCGTTCTCTGTAGTAGCCTGATTTCCTTAAAACCACTCACGTTTTTGCCCTCAATCTCCTGCATTACTTCGGTTTTCAGCAGCTGCTCGTAAGCGGCTGCATTTTCGGGCGTAGTCCAACCATGCCATATGCGTGCGATCATATTTCTTTTTTCTGTTTATGATTCGAAATATAAGGGAATGCCTCAGCTAGTTCAGCCCGATTGCAAACAAATGAAAATTATTACGGGAGCCTCAGGCTCTGGCTATTTTGTTGATTCTTGGTTGCAACAACCAATACCCGATGATGGAAAACCAGATCAGGAAAAACTCTCCTATATAATCTGAAAAGCGGGCATTTCTACCCATTTCGATAGACTTGATTGTCTTGGCCGCGATGGCCATTCCATAAAAGAGGGCTGCCATAGAGGCCAGGTGAAGCACTATGAGCAGGAAAATGATCAATCCTTCTGGCAGGATAAAATCATGGCTGGCGCCATCAATTCTTGTGTAAATCAATATGGATATAACGACTACATAGGTGATAGGTACTTTAAAGGCCTTTTTGAAATACTCAGGATTGATGGGGGAAGATACCGGGAGTTTGTCATGGAGGTGCGTTACAATGGCCCACATCCAGCCAAGCGTACCCAGGGCAAAAAGACCGATAATCAGAGGAAAAGCTTGCAGAAGCAGCCGGGGGTTAGCAAGGGAAAAAATACAGATGAACACACCAATGCCCCAGGTAAGCATAAAAAGCTGATAGTGTTTGAGCTTTAAGAGAAACTTCATATTTGCGATAAGAAACCGCAAACTAAGGTTTTTTTGAAAAACTGATTCTCGATACTACCTTTTTTGGCTCAGGCCAAATGGAATCCTATGAAAACCGAAAACCTGTTCCCCCTATACAGCCATTTTTGGCCAACTGAGGAAGACAGGTTTTCAAAGGGTTTTAATTAACTAGAGGAAGAAACTGGCTCCAATACTGACGCTTGTCAGATTTAAGAGAAGACCATAACCAGTGATTTTCTCCTCATTACCACCAGTGGTTTCCTTGATTTGTTCATAGAAGAGCGAACCAACCCGCATTTCCATTGCGATCTTGGGCGTGACAAAATACATGGCTCCGGGACTTACCCGGATGCTGGTTGTGTTAATATCAACGGTAGGGTTTCCGCTGATTTCGCTTTCTCCCGAACCGAAACTCAAAGATGGCTGTAGATAGAGATAGAATTTGTCAGTAACCGATTTGTGGAAACGCGCAAAAACTCCGAATTCAAATAGATTTCGTTCTTGGTTGAAGCCAGGAGCTTCGAGATCACTACTGGAGATATTGAAGGTAAGCCCCAGGCTGGTAAGGTCGGAAACAAAATAACCGGCCTGTGGCACAATATTGAGGTTAAGTGTCTCCCCTTGAGCAAGGTCCTGCCTGTTAAAGTTAAAAACCCCTCCCAGTTGAACCTGACCTTGTTGCGTTTGAGCAAATGCCAGCACACTCATCAGCAGCATGGCACTCATTAGTATTGGTTTTCTCATTTGTTTTGACTTTAAGTTTATGATTCCTTGATCATTAGTGTGCCAAGAAGCGTGCCTGTTGCCCATTAATCGGTAAAATGCGAATATTATTATTTAGGTGGCTACTAGGGTTTATTGGTGGTATGGAAGGTTTTTTGTACCCGCAAAAACCGCACATATTTTGTTCATGAATGGACGCTTTTATAGGATAATAGTAGGGTTAAGTGTTGTTAAGGTACCCCAGAACCCCAGCCTGCGGGTGTCTCAGAATTTTCTAACCCAATCACCCTGATTCGTTTGTTTAAAAAACCTGATTTATATCATGCTTTTGCCTAATCCTCATCAGCCCTTGGCGGTGGTTGTGAGCCTACCTTCGAACCGAAGATTTGATCAACCATAAGACTGACTATGGAACTCCAACAATTTAAGTACGACAATAAAATCACGAAGTACTTTATTATCGCTACCGTCATATTTGGGCTGGTAGGAATGCTCGTAGGGCTGCTGATTGCCACGCAGCTTGTTTTTCCTGAAATGAACTTTGGCTTTCAGTATACGTCCTTTGGCAGGCTCAGGCCACTGCACACCAATGCCGTTATTTTTGCTTTTGTAGGCAATGCCATGTTTGCCGGTGTGTACTATTCTATGCAGCGGCTTCTCAAAACGCGGATGTTCAGCGATACCCTTAGCTGGATACATTTCTGGGGCTGGCAGTTGATCATCCTTGCAGCCGCCATTACCCTGCCGCTGGGACTTACCACTTCCAAGGAATATGCAGAGCTGGAATGGCCCATTGATATCGCCATCACACTTATCTGGGTAGTCTTTGGTATCAATATGATCGGTACTATTCTGAAAAGGAGGGAGCGGCATATGTACGTAGCTATTTGGTTTTACATCGCCACCTTTGTCACTGTAGCCGTGCTGCACGTGGTCAACTCCTTTGAGATTCCGGTGGAGGCATTTAAAAGTTACTCCTGGTATGCTGGGGTGCAGGATGCGCTGGTGCAGTGGTGGTATGGCCACAATGCAGTGGCTTTCTTTCTGACCACGCCATTTCTGGGGCTTATGTACTACTTTTTGCCCAAAGCAGCCAACAGGCCGGTGTACTCCTACAAGCTCTCGATTATTCATTTCTGGTCGCTTATTTTTATCTACATCTGGGCAGGTCCCCACCACTTGTTGTATACTTCATTACCCGACTGGGCCCAGTCACTGGGGGTTGTGTTTTCAGTGATGCTCATCGCCCCCTCCTGGGGTGGTATGCTCAACGGACTACTCACGCTGCGCGGTGCGTGGGACAGGGTGCGTGAAGATCCGGTGCTCAAATTTATGGTGGTGGCCGTTACGGCCTATGGTATGTCTACCCTGGAGGGACCACTGCTTTCTATCAAAGGTATCAACGCCATTGCACACTTTACTGATTGGATCATAGCTCACGTACACATCGGTGGGCTGGGTTGGAACGGCTTTATGATCTTTGGTATACTCTACTGGATGATTCCGAAAATGTGGGGTACCAAACTCCACTCTACCAAACTGGCCAATGTACATTTCTGGCTGGGCACGCTGGGTATTATCGTCTATGCATTGCCTCTGTATGCAGCCGGGGTTACCCAAAGCCTGATGTGGAAGGATTTCGGTGCTGACGGATTCCTGGAATACCCGAACTTCTTACAGACTGTCACTCAGATCATACCCATGTATATGATGAGAGCTATCGGTGGACTGCTCTATCTCTCAGGAGCGATTATCATGAGTTACAACCTGGTTAAAACGGCTGCCAAGGGAACTTTTATTGCCAATGAAGATGCTGAAGCACCGGCTCTTGAAAAGAAGAAAATCACCGGAGGGCACTGGCACAGTGCCTGGGAGCGCAAACCTGTTTTCTTTACTGTGCTGGTACTCGTAGCTATCCTTATCGGGGGCATTGTAGAAATGGTGCCCACCTTTTTGATCAAGTCTAATGTACCTACCATTTCCAGCGTGAAACCTTATTCTCCCCTGGAGCTTCACGGGCGCGATATTTATATTCGGGAGGGCTGTGTAAGCTGCCACACCCAGATGGTGCGACCGTTCAGGTCAGAAACTGAGCGTTATAAGGGAGAGTACTCCAAAGCCGGAGAGTTTGTATACGATCACCCGTTTCTATGGGGGTCCAAACGAACAGGTCCTGATCTGCACAGGATAGGTGGATTATACAATGATGCCTGGCATTTCTCACACATGTATGACCCTCAAAGTACCTCTAAGGGCTCTATCATGCCACCTTACCCCTGGCTTTTTGAACAGACCATTGATATAGGTAAGACTGCCGGTAAAATCAGGGCACTGCGTAAGGTGGGAGTGCCTTACCCGGAGGGCTATGAAGATACCGCTAACCAGGAGCTGAAAACTCAGGCTCAGGAGATTGTTGCCAGCTTGAAGGCCGATGGTGCCGAAACAGTGGAGACTGCCGAGATCGTGGCATTAATTGCCTACCTGCAGCGACTGGGAACAGATATTAAAGTAAAAACTGCTCAAAAGTAAAGGACCATGTTTAAGCACTACTTCGAACAAGTTCATAACGTAGCCGTCTGGCCGATTATATCCCTGTCTATCTTCTTCCTGTTCTTTCTGGGCCTGTTGATTTATGTCTGGAAGATCAAAAAGCCTTATGTCCATCACATGGGAGAACTACCGCTTGCCGATGATGAGATCCAGGCCGGAACAGAAGCTCAAAACCATAATAAATACTAGCCTCATGAAACAGCTGATATTCAAACCCATTATAACCCGAAGATTAACCTTGAGCATGGCTCTTCTGATTTTCAGTACAGGACTGATGGCCCAGAACTCTTCTGCAGCCCAGTCATTCTGGACCCAGGAAGTGATTTTTTACTCACTGCTGGCGCTGGTCTTTATCACTGCTGTGCTGGTGTTGGTAGTGGCCCTGTATGTGCTGCAAATGCTCAGGACTTTCTTGCTGAAAGACATGTCGGAGGAGCAAAGAGAAGCTTATGAAGCAGAGCCGGGTTTCTTTGAGCGACTGTGGTCCAATTGGAATAACCTGAAGCCAATCGAAGAGGAGGAAGCCCTGATACTCGATCACAACTATGATGGCATAAAGGAACTGGACAATCACCTGCCACCCTGGTGGAAGGGCCTTTTCTACCTGACGGTCGTATATGGAGTCATTTATATCCTGGTATTCCATGTGTTGCGCAGTGCCCCTTTACAAGCCGAGCAATATGAGATGGAGATGGCCGCAGCAGAAGCACAAATGAATAACCTGCCCGTGCCGGATGTTGATTTTGATGAAAACACCGTCACTTTCACTGATGCAGCCGAAGACCTTATCAAAGGAAAGGAAGTATTTGAACAGCGTTGTGCTACCTGTCATAAAGCAGACGGAGGGGGGCTGGCAGGTCCTAACCTGACTGACCAATACTGGAAACACGGAGGTGGCATAAGCAACATTTACAAGACCGTGAAAAATGGGGTGCCGAACACAGGTATGCTGGCATGGGAGAATTCGCTCTCACCCACCAGAATCAGACAGGTGGCCTCCTATGTAATGACCCTGGAAGGAACGAACCCTCCCGGAGGTAAGGGGCCCGAAGGCGACCTTTGGATACCGGAACCGGACAGTACCGGGGTGAATCAATAAGTAGAGCAAAAGCTGAAGGAGTTTGGCAACCTGAACCAGAGAAGAGGACGATGAGTGAAGACTTATATCAGTATGATGAGGAATACCGCGACACCATTGCCACTGTAGACAAGGAGGGTAAGCGGGTTTGGGTATATCCAAAAAAGCCAAAAGGGCGCTATCACAGCGCGCGGATTGCCGTTTCCATCGTGCTACTGTCTGTGCTGTTTGCAGGTCCTTTCATCAAAATCGGGGGAGAGCCCTTCCTGCTGCTCAATATTTTCGAGCGTAAGTTCTCCATTTTAGGAGTAGTTTTCTGGCCTCAGGACTTCTTTATCCTGGCGCTGATGCTTATAACCTTCTTTGTCTTTATTATCCTTTTTACCGTGGTTTTTGGTCGTGTCTGGTGTGGTTGGGCCTGTCCTCAGACGCTGTTTATGGAAATGGTATTCCGCAAAATCGAGTACCTGATAGAAGGTGATGCCAACCAACAGCGGAAGCTGGCCAAAGCGCCATGGAACTCGGAGAAGATATGGAAGCGTGGGCTAAAGCACTTTGTCTTTGCCCTTATTGCGGTACTCATTGGTCATACGGCCATGGCTTACCTGATAGGTATAGAGGAGGTAAAAGTTATTGTCACGCAGTCACCGGCAGAAAACCTTGCCGGATTTTCAGGCCTGGTAGCTTTCAGTATAGTTTTCTACGCAGTGTTTGCCTTTTTCAGAGAGCAGGCCTGTATTGCTGTATGCCCCTATGGTCGCTTGCAGGGAGTATTACTGGTCAAAGACTCCATGGCAGTGATGTACGACTGGATCAGAGGAGAGCCCAGAGGAAAACTGAAAAAGAAAGCACCACAAGAAGAAAAAGGAGACTGCATAGATTGTAAGCTCTGTGTGCATGTGTGCCCTACAGGAATAGACATCAGAAACGGTACACAACTGGAGTGTGTAAACTGCACCGCCTGCATTGATGCCTGCGATGAGGTAATGGACAAAATAGGTAAGCCTGCGGGCCTCATCAGGCCTACCTCTCATAGTGCCATAGAAAGCGGTAGTAAAAAGATTTTCACCCCTCGGGTGGCAGGCTATTCAGTGGTTCTTACAGCACTGCTGGTGTTGCTTTCAGTATTTATTTCAGGTCGGGCCGATGTGGAAGCTACTGTTTTAAGGGTGCCTGGTTTGCTCTTCCAGCGTGTAGATGACTATACGATTCAGAACCTGTATAACATTCAGTTTATCAATAAAACCACTGAACCCATGACGTTGAATATCAAAGTGCTGAATATAGAAGGTGCTGAGCTTAAAAAAGTGGATGGCCCTGAAATAAATGTGCCTGCCAGGGGTAAGCTGGACGCAGTTTTTTCCTTCCGCATACCAACAGATCAGCTCACCGGAGCCAAAACCAGGGTAGAATTGGGGCTGTATAATGGAGAGGAACTGATAGACGAGATCAAAACAAATTTTCTGGGACCAATAACCGTAAAGCCATGAATTGGGGGACAAGAATAGTATTAGCTTTTGTAGGTTTTTTCGGTGTGATTTTCACACTGGCCTACATTTCCATGAGCCAGGATATCAGCCTGGTGGCCGACAATTATTATGAGCAGGAACTGGCCTATGAAGACCAGATGGTACGACTGAAAAACACTGGTGGCTTAACGGAAAAGCCCGGTGTTACGCTTCAAAAAGACAAGGGTATCGCTCAGCTGAGCTTTCCTGAAGCCTTGAAAGCGGATGTCTACGAAGGAAACATCCGGTTTTTCAGGCCGTCTAATGCCGCCTTTGACCGTAGCTTCGATATCAGGTTGGATAAGGAAGGCAAGCAGGATTTTGACATCACGCGTTTGTCTAAAGGTTTGTGGAAAATTAAAATTTACTGGAAAGCAAAGAATCGTGAGTATTACACCGAATCAACCCTGATCATCTGATGTTGCTCTCCACTGCTTTTCTACTTGGTCTGGTAGGCAGCTTCCACTGCCTGGCTATGTGTGCGCCCATTACCTGGGCCATGCCCGATAGTGGTAAAAAGAGGAGCCTTTGGCTGGCTGGCAAGCTTACTTACAATGGAGGGAGAATTATAACTTATGCCGTTCTTGGCGGCCTGGCCGGGGGGCTGGGGAGTACTTTTGCCATGGCCGGCTGGCAGCAGGGGCTGTCTGTATCTGTGGGAGTGCTCATGTTGGGAGGAGTACTGGCCTTTGGTATGGATGTACCCGATAAAGTGTTAACGCGTCCACTGATGAGGCTGATATCATGGGTCAGGCGAGGAATAGGAAGGCTCATGCATAAAAAGAGTTTGGGCACACGGCTCATACTGGGTATGCTCAACGGACTGCTGCCCTGTGGGCTTGTGTATGCTGCCATGATTGCGGCCATGTCTATGGGGAGCTTAGGCGAAGGTGCCGCATATATGGCGCTGTTTGGTCTCGGTACTTTACCTATGCTGTTGACAGCAGCTGTTTTTGGTAAGCTGATAAATCAGCAATTCAGGCAAAAAGTGTGGCACCTGGCACCTAAAATGGTGGCCATTGTAGGGCTGCTTTTTATCCTGCGGGGTCTTAACCTTGGTATCCCTTATCTGAGCCCCCGGATATCGGATAATATGGAAGTGACAGAGTGTGCTCTGAACAACACGGGGGTCGATTTTGTTAGTATAGTAGAGGAAAAGTAGGTATTATGATTTGATAATCCTTTATAGAATTTTTTGTTTAACCTTAAACCCATGCAATAATGAAAACTATTTTAGTACCAACCGATTTTTCAGAACAAGCTGATCATGCCCTGCAATTTGCAGTAGAACTGGCGCGCAAGTCAGGAAAAACAGAAATACTTGTTCTACACATTTTAGAGGGGTTAGAACAACACTCTTTCAATACTATGGGAGAGGTGGATATGGGCCATGGCGAAACCGAAGTGTTGATGAAGGAGTTCTTGAAAAGGTCTAAAGAAAGGTTAAATGACCTGATCAACCAGAAAGAGTTTAATGGGGTATCTATTACCGGAAGAGTAGATGTGGGAAACCCGTATAAAGGAATTTCCAGTGAGATAGCTAGATGTGAAGCAGAACTGGTGGTGATGGGTACTAAGGGAGCTTCCGGGCTGGAAGAAGTACTGATCGGATCAAACACAGAAAAGGTAGTAAGGTATTCCAAGTGTCCCGTCATTACACTTAAAGCAGCTGTTGAGCTTGGCAAGATTAAAGATATTGTCTTTGCCACTAATCTGACCGAAGATCAGAGCCATGTTGTGGAGGAGTTGAAAAAGATGCAGGAACTAACTGATGCAGCCTTGCACCTGGTGAAGATTAATACCCCCAACCACTTCCATACTGATAAGCAGATGAAGGAAGAATTCAGACGATTTGTGGATAAATATGGCTTTAAAGACTACACTACCAATATCTACAATGACGCCACTGAAGAAGATGGTATCATAGCCTTTGCTGAAGACAGAAATGCCGATTTGATTGCTATAGGGACTCATGGTCGCACCGGTCTCCTGCATCTGCTCAGTGGTAGTATTGCGGAAGACCTGGTAAACCACTCTAAAGTACCTGTGTGGACGCTCTCGATGAAAAATTAGTAATTTGCCTCTGTGAGCTTGTTATTTATTTTAGACGCAGTACTGTTTTTTCGATAAAGGCAGGCACTGTGCTTTGTGTCATTTGTACCTTGTTTGTTACATTTGATCAATGGCACGGAAAAACAAACGAGACAGAAACAGATCGGGAGTAGTTTACTCTACCAATGATGATTTCAGCTATCAGACTGATGATGAATTGGAGCAGGAAACATTGCCTCCAGGAGATCAGCACCTCAAAGTGATGCTCGACAAAAAGAGCCGTGGAGGTAAGCAGGTCACATTGGTAGACGGCTTTACTGGTACCGAAGAAGACCTGAAAAGCCTTGGTAAGTTGCTTAAGTCAAAATGCGGAGTGGGTGGCTCAGCCAAAAACGGAGAGATTCTCATTCAGGGCGACTTGAGGGACAAAGTGCTTCAACTGTTGAAAGCTGAAGGATATAACGCTAAGCGGGTTGGCGGTTAAAAAATCATATTTCTCATTAAGCATGATCGCAGTGCTTGCGCTCATGTCTGCCTGTGAAAAGGAGCCGGCCAGGGTTTTTGTGCAGGAGGGTACCGTAGAAATCAATGGTTCTGATGTGTATTTTAAGCGCTACGCCATTGGTCGTGATTCCGCTCAGGTATGGCAGCGCCAGGCCATTGTGGTAGTGCATGGCGGCCCGGTAATGGACCATTCTTACTTCATTCCGCACCTTGATGGACTGGCCGCAGAATATCAGCTTTTGTTTTACGATCAGCGGGCTTCCGGCCGTTCGGCTGTTGATATCGATACCGCCTCTATGAATCTGGCTGGTTTTACTGAAGATATAGAACTGCTCAGACGGACCATGGGCTTCGATCAGATTAACCTTTTAGGGCATAGCTGGGGAGGTCTGCTGGCTATGAAATATGCGATCAGGTACTCCGGTAACCTCGATCACCTCATCTTAAGTAACGCTATGGCTCCCAGCGCTGCAGACTGGCAGGCAGAAATTCAGGAAATAGGGAAAAGAGCCACAGAGCAGGATGCTAAAGAACGGCAGGCCCTGATGAGTTCCGGAGCGTTGAGCTCCGATGATCCCCGGGATGCCATCAGAAAATTACTGCTACAGTCATTTGCGCCTCAGATGTATAAAAGAAGCAATATTGACAGCCTGCAGCTGTACGTGCCAATTGATTTTATGACTCGTAGCCAGGTTTATGCATTGCTACGGCCCGATATGGAGGCCTTTGATCTGTATCCGGATATGGAGAAAATCACCGCTCCTACTTTATTGCTCTATGGCGAAACAGAACCCGGTCCGGCTATGTATGCAGATAAGGTCACAGGGCGGGTTCAGTCTTCTGAGCTGGTGATCATTAAAGAAGCAGGCCACTTTCCTTTTATCGAAAATCAGGTTGACTACAACAAGGCTGTACTCAACTTTTTAAAGTAACAAACCAGCCTTAGCGCATTTCTTTTTTGAGCGTTTTTATATCCGCGATTAATTGATTGACAGAGGCTTTGTTCAGTCCATTATAGATACCACGGATATGTTTGTTTTGGTCCACTAAAATGAAGTTTTCAGTGTGTAAAAACTCGTCCTCTGTTTTGTTCAGTCCCTGATCTTCTTCTACAAAATATGATTTTCTGCCCAGGTCGTAAATGGTTTTTCTGTCGCCTGTAAGCAGGTGCCATTTTTCAGCGTTTACTCCTTTGGCCTCTGCATAGTTCTGGAGCATTTCTACATTGTCAATTTCAGGTGTTACAGAATGACTCACGAGCATGACAGTTTGATCTTTCAGAAATACTTTCTGCAATAAAGTCATATTAGTGGTCATTTTGGGGCAAATACCGGGGCAGGTCGTAAAGAAAAAGTCAGAAACATAAATTTTACCATTTAGGTTTTTTTCTGTAATCGTATTACCCTGCTGATTGATCAGGCTAAAAGGTGGAATACGATGGTAGCTTTCAGGCAATGAGTCTGGCTCAATCCAGTCAGGAGTGAAGCCGGCCTCTTTGTAAAAAGGTAGAGTACCTATCCGGCTATCTTGTTTTTCTTCCGGTTGGCTACAGGAAAATATGATTCCTGCCAGTAATAGTGATATCCACCTAGTCTGCATATTGTACCTTTTCTTCATCAAGTTCAAAACAAAGTTGTGATCGTTTCAAGCCAAAAATTCTTCCGTTTCTGGCTTCATAGTTATTATATATTTTCCCGTTTTCTCTCCATGCTTTTTGCAGACCCTGTTCCTTACCTTGCACCAGGTTGATCTCCTTGAATTTGGCCCCGCTCTTGTACCATTGCGTTTGCTTACCATGAACCACTCCTTCCACAAAATTGAAGGCCGACCTCATTTGCCCACTGCGCCACCAACTGTTTCCCGGCCCGTTAAGCTTGCCGTTTTGGTAGCTTGCACTGTAGCTGAGTGTGCCATCGCTGTACCACTTTTTGAGCTGACCGTGACGTCTGCCATTCTCAAAAGACTCACTAACTACCAGGGTGTTATGGGCAGAGTGAGTGAGTGCAGTACCGGTAAAAGGCTTTTCCTGGTAGAGGAATAGTCCTAATTCAGCATGAAGTTTAAGGTCAGTCCGGTTTATTTCAGGTGCAGCTTGCCCGGGCCACCCAGCGGATGGCCCGCAAGTGTATAAAGAAATGAATGACAGTAAGGTGATATAAACTTTAATTGATTGCATTAGGTGTTCCCTGATAGTTGCCCGGAAAGAGTATGTAATAGGTATTGAGGTACAACTCGTTTTCTATATGGTAATGGTAAACCGCTTCACTATTATACTGGGTAGCAGTGCTATGTCCACCCGAAGCATCCAGGTCTGTGGGGTAGTCACCAGTGGCGTTGCACTTTCTGCCAAAGAGGAAGAAACCATCTGAAATCACACCTATCAGTTTATCATCATCACTGGACCATGCCTTTGGCTCCAGATGATAATGAAAGCTTTGAGGACCTGTATGGGCACCTGAGAAATCTAACGACCCTGCAGCATCATCCAGTGGTACATTCGGGCCTTCTTCGTCATTGTAGATGACTGCCCCACTTACTGCAATACCAATAGCACCCAAACCTGTAGCGGTACTGGTAGATGCTTTCACGGGGTTGACTGGAATTCTGAGGGTATAAGAACCGTTGAAGTCGTCAATATTTCCGGGTGCCATTTGTGCATAAGAAGTAACGGTAGGCTCTACAAACAGCGGGTGGTTGGTAGCAGCTGCCGGAGTGGTGAGCGTATTTCCCATGGGGTCAGTGGCCGACCTCTCCGTTGTGTTGGACCAGTAGGGCGATGTATGATTTGGCAAGCCGTTTGTTTCTATTACTACCTCCTCCCCACTTAAATAAATGGTGGTATTGTCTGAATCAAAGGCAGCAAATGCAATGGGTAATTCTACAGTCGTTGCATCGTCACTGTTGTCTTCACTTCCACAGCCGGCAACTATGACAATGGTAAGTGCTGCTGCTAAAAAAATGATTTGAGTTTTTAAGGTCTTCATGTTTATTCTATTTGAAGGCTTAGATGTCAACCTTTCTGAAAACTTGCGGGTCAGTGAAAAATATTTACAGACTTTCTGTTGGGCTTTGAATCAGTTCTATGTGCAAGTCTGTTCAGGAGCCAGAAAAGTTTGCTAGTGAAAAATCAATTAAAAAGATGGAAACATTATAAAAAATACTACTAAATTAAAGTTTGATTATCGAACTTTTTAACTCAACACACTATGAAAAATATTCACCCAAGCGTTAAAGGGGCAAGAGTCCTTAGTAAAGAGCAATCCAGCGAGATAGACCTGGGGCCATTGACAGGCTTTTTAGGAACATGGGCCAGCCAGCCGGGAGATGGTATGGGCTGGAACGTGATTGCCGTGCCCGGATCGGCCGCAGGAGTACCTGATCAGGGTTTTGTGCTTGAGGTAATTCCCTACCATGAAACATGGTCTTTTACTCCGGCAGTGATTGCAGGAAACCGCGGTCTGACCGATGAACAAACTGTGGTGGGGCTTATTTATGAGCAAAAAGTATTCAGCGATTGTAGCACCAAATTCTGTGCTGATCGTGGTTTTGCAAAAGGCACGGAAATTCATGCAGAGACAGGGATGCTACTTAATATGACAGATTTCAGTACAGGCCTGGATATTGCCAGGTTAGGTACAATTCCTCATGGCAATGCCATCATGTTGCTGGGTACAGCCATCGAATCAACCGGTAAGTTTGACTTCCCTGATGCCAGTTCGTTTCCAACTACAGTTACCGGACAAGCCCCACCTCTTGGCTACTCTGAAGCACAGTATTTCAATCAGCAGTTTCCGAATTTTCCGCAGAACGCACCAAATGACTTTTTGGCCGAAACGGTGAAGAACCAGACCTTTGGTAAGGTCACTACGCTCAAACTTACCTCTCAGGCAGAAACAGGAGGAGTCCTCAACATTCCTTTTATCAGAAATAATGTGGATGTACCCAGGATGACTTGTGAATTCTGGCTGGAAGAGATTCTGGATGAAAAAGGAAATACAACAAGCTGGCAGCTCCAGTACTCCCAAACCATCGACATAGTGTTTCCACCATCAACCAATCCGACTGGTCCGAAGTTTATCTGGCCGCATATTGATATCAATACTATGCAGAAGGTGGATGAGGGCTAAACCTTCGTTGAATTCAAATTAAGAGGTTGCCTCAAAAGTGTTTTGTGACTTTTGAAGCAGCCTCTTTTCCTTATCAGTATTGCATTCCTGATTGCCCGTACGTACGCTCAATGTATCAGTTCATACTGGTAATCTTACACCAGGTTTTCCTCAAAAAAACGAACGGTACGTGACCAGGCCAGTGTGGCAGCCGCCTCGTCATACCGGGGTGTGGTATTGTTATGAAAACCATGGTTGGCGTTTTCATAGATGTAGGCCTCGTATTTTACCTTGTTCTTTTTTAACTCGGCTTCATAGGCTGGCCAGCCGGCATTTACCCTTTTGTCCAGTGCTCCATATTGCAGCATCAGGGGTGATTTGATCTGAGCAGTCTCCTCAGCACTTGGTTGGCCACCGTAAAAGGGCACAGCAGCTGACAGCCCCGGCAGCCTGACCGCCATCATGTTGGAAATCCATCCACCGAAGCAGAACCCCACCACTCCTACTTTGCCATTGCAGTCCGGATGCGCCATCAGATAGTCATAAGCAGCGATAAAGTCTTCCAGCATTTTATTCCGGTCGCGTTTTCTCTGCATGGCCCGGCCCTCATCGTCATTGCCCGGATAGCCTCCCAAAGGGGTCAGCGCATCAGGAGCCAGCGAAATAAATCCTGCAACGGCCGTTCTTCTGCCTACATCTTCAATATATGGATTCAGACCGCGGTTTTCATGCACCACCACTACGCCAGGTACTTTGCCGCTGGTTCCCGTGGGCTTAGAAAGCAGACCTTTGATTTCTCCACCACCTTTGGGTGAGTTGTAGTTGATATAATCAGAGGTCAGTCGCTCGTCACCTTCCTTAATCAGCCGGGTGGTTTCGTAGTCCGGAAGTATGCTACTCATCAGAGAGGTTACTGTGAGTCCGCCTACTGCGTAGAGCGACAGCCGTTCCACAAACTTTCTGCGATCGATCTTATTGTGCGCATAGTCGTCATAGAGGTCGAATACTTCCGGGTTGATTTCTTCTTTTGTGAGCTTTTTCATGGTGAGGTCAGGTTCGTTTTACTAAAGATAACAAACAGTCGGTAGTTTTTATAGGTGCTAACTGGATTGGAGGTAGTGTCCTTACCAAGTTATTCAGTGAAACGATGAGATGTTTTATGTAATATTATATATCAAAATATATAATATTTAGCTAAATACATGTTAATTTTGTATATTAATAGGTGTTTTGAATTGACCTAGTAGTCAATTCGGTAACCTTAAACTGAATATACCATGAAGAACCTCAAACCAATTTTGTGGCTGGTCCTGATTGTAGGATTATGCTCATTTGCACCCGCCAGTACGGAGACAATGGAAACGTCAGCCGTCACTCCTGAAGAGTTTACCTGCACCACAGTCACTCCATATGGAACCGAAGTGGAACCGGCAAGAATTTCTACGCCCACTATAGTCACAGGTGATTTTGGCTGCCTCTACAGCATTGAGTTTAGTACGTTTGGAGGATGCTCACCATATACCTGGGGTGTTACAGGTGATTATTACAGCTACTCTGTTACAAACAACGGCAGCTCAAGCAGTATCCTTATTTACCCTGATGGTGATAACCTGACCGGAGGTACCATCTATGTTACTTTGGACAATGATTGCGGTGGTTATGTAGGCCGTAAAATCGATTTTTGCTGTATATCTTGAAACAAGCATATCGGGAGGGTTCGGAAGTACCCTCCTTTTTTCATTACTTTCGTTTTTCCTTCAAAACAGCTTTTCGCCTTATTTTCAGGCCATAAAAAGAAGAGTAACCCGCAGAAGTTGTTCAATGGATGTGCTTGATTGTGTATTTTGACACTGATCAAAAACATATCCATGAAACATATCTCACGCAGAACATTCAACAGTACTTTGGTCAAAGGAGCAGCAGGGGGTGCCCTCCTCAGTTCTTTGCCTCTTGTGGGTAATAAGGCTTTAAACCAGAAAAGAAGGCTGGGGATAGCCCTGGTCGGACTTGGCGGTTATAGTGCCTATCAACTGGCTCCGGCCTTGCAGGATACCAGGCATTGCTACCTGGCCGGTATAGTTACCGGAACGCCCGCCAAAGAGAAGCTGTGGGCACAGCGATACAAGATTCCTGCTGCCAATATTTACAATTATGCAAACTTTGACAGCATAGCAGACGATGAGGCCATTGATGTGGTTTATGTGGTGCTGCCGAATGCCATGCATGCCGATTTCTGCATTCGGGCTGCCAAAGCAGGCAAACATGTAATTTGCGAAAAGCCTATGGCCGTGAGCGTAGCGGAGTGTGATGCCATTATTGCGGCCTGTCAAAAAGCCGGAGTAAAACTGGGTATGGGCTATCGGCTACATTCAGAACCCTATACAAAAGAGATTAAGCGTTTTATTCATGAGCAGACTTTTGGTGAGGTACGTTTTGTTCAGGCCGAGGCAGGCTATCGCTCCCGTTCCAACCCGGATCAGTGGCGACTGAATAAGTCCCTGTCAGGCGGTGGAGCTCTGATGAATATGGGTGTCTATGCCATACAGAGCATTATTTACGGATCTGGCATGAACCCTGTTTCGGTGACTGCACAGGAGTTTAGTACAGCCCCCGACTACTTTAAAGGTACAGATGAGTCGATCACCGCCCAGTTTGAGTTTCCGAACGGGGCGACCGGTAGCATCTTTACCTCTCATAGCGCCAATGTCAATCGCTCCTATACTGCCGGAGACCGGGGTTGGTTTGAGCTGAACCCCGCCAACAATTATGGACCACTCAGCGGTCGCACTTCGCGGGGCGAAGTGATCAGCTTTCCCCATGAAAGCCAACAGAAACTACAAATGGATGATTTTGCTCAGCACATCCTGCAAGGCACGCCCAACCTGGCTCCTGGTGAAATGGGCAAGCGTGATATGATCATTGTCGAGGCCATTTATCAGTCCATTGCCGGGGGCGGGTCGAAAGTGAAACTTGATTTAGGTGATATGGGTTTGTAGTGTAGAAGTCTACTGGTAAGGAAACTCATTGATCCAGTGAAACTCACGATTGATCAATTTGAAATCAGAAATCGGCTTTTTGGTCAGCTTCAAAGTGATTGAGTCGCCCCGGAATGTGCCTTTCAGGCTCAAATGTGCAGAGTCTGTAAGCTGGTACTCAAATGGATGTGCTATGGAACCGTTCTCTTCATAGAGTGTCAGGTTTTGCTCATCTAACTCAAACTCGTATTCAAACCGCTCTGATGTTTCGTTCATTTTTCTGATTGTTGCTGCCTCTCGCTGGTCCAGAATCAGGTAACGCCACCGATGTACATCGGTGATAAGAGGAGGGATGGTATCATTGCCCCGGATAAATAAATCTGCCTCCCAAATGCCGTAGACAGCCGGCTTCCTGAGCTGTTCGGCCATTCTGAACTGTACAAAGCACTGGCCGATGGTAATAACA
This sequence comes from Strombidium stylifer, assembly GCA_010577775.2. Lineage (NCBI taxonomy): Eukaryota > Ciliophora > Spirotrichea > Strombidiidae > Strombidium > Strombidium stylifer. The sequence goes on along the minus strand of WWNT02000143.1, from coordinate 130,600 downwards.
ATCATAACCACCAGAGGCGTGATTTTGAGGAAACTGATAAACTTCTTCAAGCCGGGTAGAGACAGGGGGTGATAATACTCAATTGACTGCGCATTCTTGTTTTTTAGAAAAACGGCAACAATACGCTGACGGTCTGCAAAAATCAAAACAGCCCCCATGAGTACGAGATGAATTGAGAAAAGCTTTACAGGAATATCAAAAGTCAGGTTCATCATAGCCACATTGGTCATGACCCCTGTAACAATCAAGGCACCCAACGTAGTAGTCTTGCGAAAGGCCATAAGCAAACCACCCAGTGCTTCGGCAAAGCCGATGAAAATATTATAGGCCAGGGAGTGCCCCATAAAAGTCCAGGCAAGGGCCATAGGTGATATGTCACCAACAGGTAGTACCAAAAAGGTAAGCGTGGGGTCAGGAAATTGTCCTTTGAAGATTTTCGCTAGTCCGTATATGAGCATGGCAATAAACAAAGTGAGCCTTAGTAGCAACAGGAACCAGTAAAAGAGCTGGTTGTATGCCGGGCGTTTGCGGTCTGTTACTGACCAGAAGCAGAAAACCATAAGGCTCAGGATGAGATTCAAGGCTAGTCTCAAATAGTCAAAAGTTCTGTCACCACTACCACTGTTAAGTGCCTCAAAATCTGCTCCCCAGTGTAGTATGTGGGTGGCAAACCACCGCAAGGGGTTTTCAAGCGTAAAGCCGGCCAGTAGTAACAGGATATAAAGGGTGAGATAGCTGAATGCAAATCGAAATAAGAGCTTCTCTCCGAGACTCCATTGTTCTTTGTATTCCTTGGATAAGATCATTTTGAATGATGAGTAAAAAGAGTGAATACCGGGAGACTTCCTGCAGTCAGCTTACCAGTCGAAATGAGCAGGCTTTTGTGGATACCCCGATCAGCGAAGATAATAGTTTCTCACTGGTCTTTTTAATATGCCTTATTAACCCAACCCTGAGGCAGAACTTCCAGACAAAGTGTGCTGTATTTTGTGTTCTGTGAAAAGTTCGCTTTTTCGAAAATGGTTTATTGCTAATTTCGCTTTATGAAAAGCAGGCGGAAAACCGTGGTCAAATGGATTTTGCTTTACCCTGTTGTTTTTGTTTTGTGTCTGGAGCTTGCCTTTCAGATACTTGGCTGGGGCACCTATTATATAGATGATTACTCCATCAGGACAGAACCTGAAAACGCATTTGTCGGCCACCATGAGCTGGGCATAAGCCTGAACCCTGGCACCTACAGCATCACCCTTAACGACTCCCTTCAGTTTACTGCCACTCACTTGCCCGGAAATCACAGGCTCATCCCTGCCAGTGAGCGTGCTGAAAACCCTGACTTACTGCTATTAGGCTGTTCCTTTACTTATGGCTATGGTGTCAATGATGATGAAACTTTTGCGGCCCTGCTCCAGCAGGATTTTCCTGAAGTAAGCATGCGCAACAGCGGTGTGATCGGCTATGGCACGGTCCAGTCACTGATGCAACTGAGAGAAATAGTGAAAAAAGGATCGGTTAAGACGGTACTGCTTAATTTTTCATCCTTCCATTTCATGCGCAATGGCCTTTCACAGACCTACCGGTCCAACCTGAAGGTGGGCTACCAGCGGTCATCTCAAAATGTGGAGTCGCTGATGGAGCAGGCGCGTTTTCCCTACATAACATCTTGTGATCTGGAGGTGCAGTACCAGTCATGGGAGACGATGTACACCAACCGGTACGGGCGGAAATGGTCGGCCATTGTGAACTGGCTGCAGCTGACAGAGGACCGGAGGCGTGATGCAGCAATTGATGAGTTGCGTATAGCCGAATGCATTATCAGGGAAATGGAGGCGATTTGCAAAGCCAATAATATTGCCTTTGGGGTAGCCTGCCTGGATACCACAGCCGAAACCGAAGCTTTGCACACGGCACTTACCGGCATTAACTGGGTTGATGTAGGCTTTGATTTTAGCAATGAGGAGTTGACCAACCTGCCATATGACAGCCATCCGGGAGTAAGAGGACATGCTTATGTAGCAGATCGTATCAAGCCATTTTTAAACAGCCTGCTGCATGAGCCATAGAAGCCGCCTGGTCTATACGGCCATAGTGCTGGTGACCGCATTGGGTTTTTACCTGGCACGCAACATCACGGTGGAAACTGATCAGAGTGGTTACAGCCTGGCATCAGTAGCTGCAGAGGGGCGGTTTAAGGCGATACAGGAAAGATTTTCGCCAGCCGGACCTAGCCAGAGTGTGCTCATTCTGGAGCATGACGCGGGCTGGAATTCTCTGACTGCCTTTCGTCACCAGGCAAAAATCCTGGCCTTTTGGGAAGCGATGCCGGGAGTGACCGCAGTATCAGGTATCACTGGTGTGGTGTATCCGCGACAGGCCGTATTGTTGGTGAAAAAGGAGCCCTTTCTTAATCTTGAGGATGAAAAAGCCTTTGCTCAGCGTTTGCAGGATTGGGAAGCCTTCCAGGATATTACCGGCAAGTTTATCTCTGCTGACAAACGCTATGCGCTGCTCTTTATCGCTACTGAAAACGGGAGCGGTTTGAGCGAAGAAGCCATCAGACGTTTTAATCAGTCAGACCTGTTGACGGAGCAGATCAGCGTTCATTATTTACAAAATGACCTGATAGCGCAGGAGGTAAAAAGGCTTACACGAAATGACGCTGTTCAGCTGGCCATCATCAGCACCCTGTTCATATTACTCAGCTTTTATCTGCTCACCAGGTCGTTGAGAGGACTGCTACTGATTCTGCTCATGGTAGCCTTCAACCTGGCCCTGACGCTCATGTTTATGATGGCTACAGGTATCTCCTTTACTGTCCATACGATCACCATTCCCTGTATTGTGATTGTACTCTCTTTCACAGACATTATGCACATACTCTATCACCAGAGGCTTTATATAGACAGCGGTCAGGATGGAAGTAATTTCCGGCAGCAAATTATCAGGTCGGTACAGCTACCCATGCTGGCAACATCACTCACAAATATGGTAGGCTTTCTGGTTTTCCTCATTCTCTCAGAAAATCAGTATCTCTCCAATTTTGCATTGGTGTCTATTGTGGGAGTTTTAATGGCTTTTCTGAGTTCCAGACTGCTGATTATCCATGTCATCTCATCGGAAAGGCCTCTGATAAAAAAGGCTGAGTTTTCAAGGCTTGATAAGCTGCATGGGGGGCTTTTGGCCATCATCAGCAGGAAATCACAGCTGGCTATAACGATGTTGACCTTCCTCACACTCATGGTCATCGCCCTTATCACCTCTCAGTTCCGTATTGATAGTACAGAAGGGGATTTGATGGCAAAAGAATCTCCACTGACCAGGGCAGGCACTATTCTGAAAGATGAGTTTTTTGGAGATAAGCAGGCCGAGGTAATCATAGAGATGAAGGAAAAGGAGCTTTGGTCCACCGGGATAATTCACCTGATCGACTCACTGGAAAGAGACATTACACAAATATTCGCACCACCCTATATAGAAAGCCCGTTACTGGCAGCCAGGCGTTACAGACGCTTTCAGCGAAATGGACACCCCGAAGCTTTTACTTTACCAATAAAAATGACACGGTTCTTGAAAGAGGATCTGGAGCGACATGCAGCAGTATTCGGAGGGGGAAGCCTCGTGTCAACTGATAAGCAATTAACAAGAATCAGTTTTGGCTTTGCCAATGGCGGCCTGGAAGAGTCGAGAAGACAGTACAGGCAGCTGGAAGAGCGACTCAGAGAGTACGAATCCAGTGGTCTGAGTTTTGAACTGACCGGAAGTAGCTACTTATCCGACCAGGGAAGCTACGCATTCACTGTAAAGATCATCACGGGCTTGCTGGTCGGGGTTGTGTTTGCCAGCTTCGTTACCTACGTTTTCATCAGGTCTTTCCGGCAAAGCCTGGTACTCATTTTTGTCAATCTTTTTCCTGTGCTGACCGTTTTGGCCCTGATGGTGATGGTGGGGATTGCCATTACTCCGCTTACCCTTTTCTTTCTTTCGTTGTTGGCCGGTATTTGTGTAGACGACTCCATCTATATCGTCATGCAACAGCGCAGGGCTGAGCAAAGGCTTCATATTTTTCCGATTATTGTCACCTCAGCAGTACTGGCAGTGGGCTTTATTGCCCTGGGCTTCTCCAATTTCCTTTGGGTGCGACCATTTTCCTGGGTTTTTCTGGCAGGCATTTTTCTCGCCCTGGTGATGGACTTGCTGCTATTACCACAATTCATGCCTGGTAACTCAAAGCAAGGCAAGGCCGGTTGACCGCTGTGGTTTGAGCCAGAGAAGAAGCAGGTGGCAGTATGGTCACCTGCTGTATTACCGGGTCAGTTCCCGTGAGCAACGGTTTCAAATTTCTCCGCACAATTGTAACCTGAGAAAAAGTATTTTACTACTAATCTGCTCTGAAGGTCTTGAATTGCACAAAAGAGGTTTTCTGCTGTATTGACTGATGTGTTTTTGTGGTAGTGGTTTATTATGTCAGTGATTTCCAAAGGTCTAGCTTACATCACATTAACCTCACTGATATGTCAAGACCACTCGGCTTCTGCAAAACACTTCTTCCAATCCTCCTTTTCTTGCAATTCTACAAGCCTGTAACATTGCTGGCGCAGACTACTACAGTAGGTGCCGGGAGTTACACAAATACTTTTCCAGGTGTAGATGAGGCGGGACGAAACTCATTTCCTTCCGGCACCCCGCAATTGAGTGGAAATGCGCTGGGCAAACCCGTACCAACCAACGACTGGTGGTCTGCACTCATCAAGGTGGATCATACCAATAACCTTTTCAATTACCCGATGGCACTCAAGACAGTCAACGCGGGTTTAGTGATCAGCTATATTCCATGGGGTGTTTATGATGATCAGGAGCCGATTATTGTAGGTGTCACAGGATTGAATGCCAGCAAAGCAACTGTGTCAGACTACTCAGACTGGACCGTGACCATGGACTGGAATGACGGCACGCATCAGATTGAAGCTACCTCGGGTATCGCCATGCCCTTTCTGTATTTCAATAAGAAGACTGAAGATGAGGCGAGAATCACGGTCAACCTGGGTGAGGTCACCGTCTCCGGTGAGATGCTGATCGTGGAGAATGCAAGAAATGATGGAGACTTTGTCTTTTATGCTCCTGCAGGAAGTACCTGGACGCAAAGTGGTAAAACGTATACCTCTGACCTGAATGGTAAGGACTACTGGTCTATGGCCATGATCCCCCTGACTGCCACTAGTATTACTGATGTGGCCGAAGAGTACAAGGCCTATGCCTATGTTTTTCCGGAAAATACCGCCACCAGTTGGGCCTATGACGAGGCAAACGGAAAGGTCAGGACTGACTTTGTAATTGAAACAGATGTAAAAGAAGGCACAGCAACTGATATGCTGATAGGACTTTTGCCACATCAATGGGATAACCTGACCGAGGATTCTGCTCAACCCGAAGGCTACAGCTACGCTTCTGTACGAGGTGAAATCAAAGCCATGGCAGGCAATGCTTTCAGTGTTGAAAATACCTTTAGTGGTATTTTGCCCACTTTGCCTTATCTGGCCAACTATAGTGATGGCTTCAGCCCTGCAGAAATGGAGAGCAAGATTGCTCAGATAGAAAATGATCAGCTCGCTGCCTGGACCGATTCTTATAATGAAGGCCAGGTAATGAACAGACTGATTCAAACCGCTCGCATAGCGGATCAAACCGGAAATACAGAGGCGCGTGATAAGATGGTAGCTACCATCAAAGAACGCCTGGAGGACTGGCTCACTTATGAATCTTCTGAGGTCGCCTTTCTGTTCTACTATAACAGCGACTGGTCCGCTTTGCTGGGCTATCCGGCAGGGCACGGTCAGGACGGAAACATCAATGATCACCATTTTCATTGGGGGTATTTTATTCATGCAGCTGCTTTTATGGAGCAGTTTGAGCCTGGTTGGGCCGATGAGTGGGGAGATATGATCAACCACCTGGTGCGCGATGCTGCATCCCCCGACAGAAACGATGAAAAGTTTCCTTTCCTCAGAAATTTCAGCCCCTATGCAGGCCACTGCTGGGCCAATGGTTTCGCCACTTTTCCACAGGGCAACGACCAGGAATCTACTTCAGAAAGTATGCAATTCAATTCGTCCCTTATCCACTGGGGCACCATTACCGGCAACGATGAAATCCGTGACCTGGGAATTTATCTGTACACCACGGAACAGACTGCCATTGAAGAATACTGGTTTGATATGGAGGAGCGTAATTTCAAAGAAGACCAGCAGTACAGCCTGGTGTCTCGTGTTTGGGGTAACTCCTATGATAATGGTACTTTCTGGACCTCCGACATCACAGCCTCTTACGTGATTGAAATGTACCCGATTCACGGGGGCTCTTTTTACCTGGGTCAAAACCAGGACTATGTGCAAAAGATATGGGAAGAGCTCAAGGTCAATACGGGTATTCTGGGCCAGGACGATAACCCAAACCTCTGGCATGACATTATCTGGCAATACCTCTCCTTTATTGACCCTGCTGAGGCCATTGCCCTGTACAACGACCGGCCCGATCGTACCCTTAAGTTTGGCGTATCTGATGCCCAGACCTATCACTGGTTACATGCCATGAATGCAATGGGCACGGTGAAAAATGAATTGACTGCTGACTACCCCATAGCTGCGGCCTTTGAAAAGGACGGCAAGGTGACTTATGTAGCACATAACTACTCGGAAGCACCTGTTACCGTTACTTTTTCTGACGGTTATCAGCTGACAGTACCCGCCATGCAGATGGCTACCAGCAGAGATATTGATGTTTCCGCTACACTCGTTTCCGATTTCAGCAGGGCCTATGCCGGAGGCAGCGTCAATTTGACGGCCACCATAGAAGGAGAGGGAGTGACCAAAGTAGAGTTTATAGACGGTAGCAACTTAGTGGGCACTGTGATGGAAGGACCTTTTGAAATGAAAGTGTCCAATCTGGGGCTGGGTATCCATGGGATATATGCCCGGGTTTACATAGATGAAGAATTTAAGGTGACCAATACTATCCGCGTGCAGGTAGGCGAGCAGGTGCCCTATCTGGGTAGCCCGGCTGCAATACCCGGAGTAATAGAACCCGGTAATTACGATAAATACGAAGGTGGCCTCGGCCAGGGCGTATCTTATGTGGATGTAGATGCCAATAACCAGGGCAATTACCGGGAAGATGAAGGAGTTGACTCGGAACTGATTACTGCAGAAGGAGCCACCATCGGTTGGGTAGCCAGCGGAGAATGGGTGGAGTACACCGTTGATATTGCAGATCCTGGGCTTTATGACCTTTCCTTCCGATACGCTTCAGGCAATGACAATGGTGGCGGACCATTCATGATCGAACTGGATGATGAGGTAGTCAGTGATGAAATCTCTGTGGGCACTACCAGCGGCTGGGACAAGTGGCAGACTGCTACTGTTACGGGACTTCCTCTAGCCGGAGGCGAGCATATACTAAGGCTGGTCTTCCTGAATGGAGAATTCAATTTGGGTAAAATGACCTTCGAACTCAAAGGGGAGCTGCCTTACAGTCAGCCCGTGGCAGTTGCCGGAGATAATATTCTGGTGGTGACACCGAGTACCGAAGCCAGTCTGGATGGTTCTGCCAGTACGGACCCTGGTGAGGCCACACTTACCTATGAGTGGACGCAAATCTACGGACCCGGTGCGGTTACCTTTTCAGATAATAGTATCGCTGCGCCCCAGCTTACCGGGCTGGAAGAAGGCGTATACCTGATATCCTTAGAAGTAAGTAATGGTGAGTACTCAGACAAGGACGAACTCTATGTAATCGTAAGCGACAGTGAAAGTATTGCTCCTTTTGTAACAATCGTATCACCGGAAAACGGAGCCAGCTATTTTGATGGAAAGCCCGTGGCCATCAGTGCAACAGCCTCTGACCTGGATGGCACCGTCACACAGGTAGAATTTTTTGTGGGGGAAACCAGTATAGGTACCGATACAGATGAGCCTTTTGGTGTGACCTGGATGGGTGGAGAAATCGGCACTTATGAACTAACCGCTATGGCCACTGATAATGGAGGCAATACTGCTACTTCCAATGTTGTTGTTGTAGAGGTAAAAGAAGCACCCTCCTGCGAGGGAGATGCACCTAATGGTGACTTTACCTATCTTTTTTCCGATGACCTTGAAAATCCGACAATCACCTTTATTCCCGGTGTGGCAGGTATGGGGAGCCCTACCTGTATTCTTTATTATGCCACTGGTGCCGGAGCGGAGTTTCCGGGATACAACGTCACACCCAATGTGCCTTTTACCCTGAATGCATCAGAGGGTAGTACAGTGTATTTTTATTACACCTACTCTTACCCTGGTCAGGGAGACCGTACTACGGCCGGAGATATTCTAAGCTATCAGGTAGGTACCTGCAAGGCAGACGAAGTACCTGTGACCCTTGCCATGAGTAATGCCACCATGAGCATAGATGAAAACAGCGCCAATGGTACTGTGGTGGGGACCGTCAGTACCGATTACACCGGAACAGAGGCCCTGAGCTACACAATTACCAGTGGCAACTCAGCCGGAGCCTTTGCGCTGGGGGCCACCTCGGGAGAGATCACCGTGGCCAGTTCCGGTGAGCTGGATTTTGAAACCACCACATCTTATGTGTTAAACCTGGAGGTGACTGATGGCACACTCACTGCTAATGCAGCTATCACTATCAATGTAAATGATGTGATGGAAGGAGCTACACTTACCTTGGCCAATGCCACGATGAGCATAGATGAAAACAGTGCCGATGGCACGCTGGTAGGTACTTTGAATGCGAGCTACGATGGCTCAGGTACCCTGAGCTATTCCATCACAAACGGAAACAGCTCCGGGGCTTTTGCACTCAATGCCTCCAATGGGCAGCTGACCGTGGCCACTTCCAGTGAACTGGATTTTGAGGTAACTGAGTCCTTCGTACTTTCCGTACAGGTGACTGATGGTACCGTAACAGACGATGCTACGCTTACTGTCAATATCAATGACCTGGAAGAAATTGTAACCGGTTTTGAAGATGCCATAGTTTCTGGGCTGGAGGTGTATCCCAACCCCGTTTCCAATACGCTCAATATGCTTATCTCACCCCATGACAGAGTCGTTATTCAACAGATAGTTGATAGTCAGGGTAGGGCCGTGAATGTGCCGTATAGTGCAGAAGAGCAAATCATTACGTTCGACTTTTCTAAAGTAGGAGATGGTATGTACCTGATTTTGCTGGAAAATACAGGTAAGCGTTACTATATGAAAGTGCTGAAGCAGTAGGTGCCTGTGCGTTGCTTGAATTATGGCTAACTTGATATCCATTAATCAAGCTATGAGATACCTGTCCTTCTTACTCCTGTCCTTGCTTTTTACATGCAACAACGCCAATAAATCATCTGAAACAGTAGCGACTGCTGAAACCAAAGCTGCTCCGGTTTTCTTTGAGCTGAGAACCTATTATGCCGCCCCTGACAAGCTGGACGACCTGCTGGCGAGATTCCGGGATCATACAGTCGGTATTTTCGAAAAGTATAATATAGTCAACATGGGCTATTGGCTACCCATTGACAATACGGAGAACAAACTGATCTACCTGCTGGGCTATGAGAGCAGGGAGCAGCGCGATGCATCCTGGAAGGCTTTTTTTGCCGACCCTGAATGGGAGAAGGTATATGCTGCCTCCAGGATGGACGGACCCTTGGTTGACTCTGTGAAGTCTGTATTCTTAAACTATGCTGATTTTTCGCCTGAATTGAAGGCAGAGGACCGTGGTTCCCGTGTTTTTTCCATGCGTACTTATCACACCAATGACAATAAGCTGGAAAGCCTCAGAACCCGTTTTAGAGCGCACACCCTCGATATCTTTGAAGCCAATGGTATACAAAACGTGGCTTACTTCGATCTGGCAGCAGGAGAGGAGGGCGCTGAAAACACTTTTATTTATATGATTGCTTTTCCCGATACCACGACCAGAAAGGCCGCCTGGGAAAGTTTTAGTCAGGACGAAAACTGGAAGTCCGCCTATGCCAACTCCATCAAGGACGGCAAACTGGTAGAATCTATTGACTTTGTGCTGTTGAACCCAACTGACTTTTCTCCTCTCAAATGATCCTGATTCGGCTGTAATGAAAGTAGCATAAGCCTGTCTATGGGTTAGAAGCTACTTCTCCTAAGCCATGATCGGACGCTTGATAAATTTTCTGATTTTTTTAATACGCTTGAAACCAGCGTATTCGAGCTTTCTGAGTCTCTTTGTACCTACAGAGGAAGCAGTGTCTACTAATTATTTCGTATAAATACTAAAAAATTAGTATTAGTATTAAAAAATTAGTACTCTTGTAAAGTAATCAATTGCTCATGAAAGAATTTACTAAGCGGGAAGACCAGATCATGCAGATTATCTGGCGTCTTAAAGAGGCAGTGATCCGGGATATTGTAGAAGAATTTCCTGAACCTCGTCCGCACTATAATACAGTTGCCACCCTGGTAAAAATACTGGTAAAGAAAGGTGCCCTGAAATCGGTGATGATAGGTAATACCCATCAGTATAGGCCCACCAAGGATTTTGAGGCATACCGGGATGAGTCAATCGGAGACATCAAGGAAAAGTTTTTCGATAACTCCTTTCCTAAGATGCTGGCACATTTTGCCAAAAGAGAAGACCTTTCAGATAAGGAGAGAGAGGAGTTGATCAGCATTATTAAAAATCAGCAATCATGATGATACTCCTGTTAAAAGCCTCCGTGGTCATTATGGTTTTGCTGGGTTTTTATAAGCTCCTGCTTGAGCGGGAAAGCTTCTTTGTAGCCAATCGCTTCTATTTACTCGGCTGTCTTGCATTGGCTTGTGTCATCCCCTTTATCGCCCTGCCAAAACTATCACCCTATCAGGGTGTAGCATCCAGCATGATGGAACCGCTGGCTGACCAGAAGACAGTTACAGGCAATGTTATGCAAGCACTACCGGCTGAGCCTTTAGAAACCCAAGAAAACAATGCCTTAAACCCGGAAATGACTAATAAACAGGAGCTGACGACAGCCGAAGGCAATGGTAGGTCGGAAAATGAAAGCAGCCCCGAGACAGCTGATAAACCGATACAGAAGGCTGCCGAAGGCAGTAGTACACAAGGTTACTTTGCAGAAAGGGATTTTAGCTTTTGGCTTACCCTGGTATATGGTTTTGGTGTGCTGGTACTTTCCATCAAGCTCCTGGCACAGGTATTCAGTACACTGCGTACCGCACTGAATAGTCACGACAAAATTGTGGATGAAGATGGCATTATTGTAAATCTCCAGGGTGCTGTTGACCCCTGTTCCTTTTTCAGGTACATCTTCATTAACCCTGCCAGCTATGATTTTGAAACTTATGAGCAGATCATAGCCCATGAAAAAATCCACGTAAAACACCTCCATTCCCTTGACCTGCTCTTATCGGAGTTGGCAGTAGTGCTCCTGTGGTTCAATCCGTTTATCTGGCTTTTGCGCAGAGAGGTGGAGAAAAATATTGAATATCAGACAGATGACAGTCTGGTCAGGCAGTCGTCTGAGATGAAAGAGAGTTATCAACTCAACCTGGTAAAAATTGCCTCCTATGCTCAGCCATTGGCAATCACCACCAATTATAATCAGTCATTAATCAAACAACGTATACTCAAAATGAATAACAAACGGTCAAACAACTACGGCTATTGGAAATACACTTTCCTGGCCCCCCTTATTTTCGGTCTTATTCTTTTACTGAATAAACCCAACGCCAGCTATGGACAGGAGAAGCAAATGGTTCCTGTCGAAAAACCGGAAGTAGTGAACAACCTTCCTGTCCCGGAACCGGAGGTTCCTGAAGAAGAGGTACCTGTCAGTGAAAGTCCCGGTCAGGCAGATGATTGCGGTGCACTGACACAGGCAGTACTAGATGAAAACGTCTCTGAGGTCACGAGGCTTTTGAAAACTGTGGGTCCTGATTGCGTAGATCCTGACCCCGGCTACATCACGCGCATTGTCAACGGATGGACCTACAGACAGTCAGAACCCAGAACACCGTTGGCAGCGGCTGCCAATCGTGGTAACCTGGCAATAGCCAAACTATTGGTGGCAGCCGGTGCTAAGGTAGATTTTGATGCGGGTGACCACGGCTGGGCCATGACAGAAGCGGCCAGTGAAGGGCACAGCGAGATTGTTGCTTACTTGCTGGAAAACGGTGCTGATGTGAACAGAAGATCAAACGGAGAAGGGAGCCCCCTCAATGCAGCGGCCCGGGGTGGTCACGTGGCAATAGCCAAAATGCTGTTGGCAGAAGGTGCTGAAATCAACTATCAGAATGACGGTCAGGGATCCGCCCTGAATGCAGCGGCAAGAAACGACCATAAAGACATGGTGAGCTACCTGCTGGACAACGGTGCTGAAATCAATGCCTGGAACGATGGCCAGGGCTCTCCTCTGAATGCAGCAGCACGCAATGGCCATGACGAGGTAGTAGCACTACTGTTAGAGAAGGGCGCGGATATTGATGCACAGTCTGATGGCCAGGGAACAGCACTGAACGCAGCGGCCCGCAACGGTCATGCCAGCACCATCACATTACTACTATCCAAGGGAGCCGACATTGACCGCCAAAATGACGGTCAGGGATCGGCCTTGAATGCAGCCGCCAGAAATGGTCATGATGAGGCAGTAGCACTACTGATTGAAAAGGGAGCGGATGTAGACAGGCGCAGTGACGGGCAGGGCACGGCCTTGAACGCTGCTGCCCGCAATGGACATCTCAGTACCATAGAATTACTCCTGGAGAAGGGCGCGGATATTGACAGGGGCGGAGACGGACAGGGTTCTGCCCTCAACGCAGCAGCGAGAAACGGACATGTGGAAGTCATTAAACTGCTCTTAGACAAAGGTGCTGATATTGATCGGCAAACGGATGGCCAGGGAACAGCCCTGAATGCGGCCGCTCGCAATGGTCACGATCAGACGGTGGCACTGCTGATTGAAAGAGGGGCAGATGTTAATCGACAGAATGATGGTCAGGGATCGGCACTGAATGCTGCTGCCAGAAATGGCCACATCAGTACAGCAGCGCTGCTTTTGGAAAAAGGAGCCAGGGTTGACCAGCAGAATGACGGGCAGGGTTCTGCTTTAAATGCCGCTGCGCGCAATGGTCACTACGACATGGTGGAATTGCTGATCAGTAAAGGAGCGGATGTCAATCGACAAAATGATGGCCAGGGCTCAGCCCTCAATGCAGCGGCACGCAACGGTCACCTGGAAGTGATTAAGCTGTTGGTTTCAAAAGGGGCTGATGTGAATCAATACAGTGATGGGCAGGGGTCGGCACTGTCGGCTGCTTCCAGAAACAGACACAGGGCAGTGGTTAAATACCTGGTTTCGGTAGGAGCTGAGTATTAGTACTTACCGGTGAAAATAACAGGCCGGAGAAGTCATGATGTGCTTTCTCCGGCTTTTTTATGTCAGTCTTCAAATGCTGGCGCTCGTTTTTCCATGGTAGCCCGAAAGGCTTCCGTCAGGTCGTTGGAGAGCAGCATGCCGGCATTCCAGGTAGACATATAGTTCAGGGCATCTTCTACAGCGTGATCACGTGTATAGCGGAGCACATCTTTGGTACCCCGGATAGACACAGGAGACTTGGAGGCAATGGTAGTAGCAATTTGCATTACACCGTCCATAAGCTCCTCTTTGGTAGCAAAACAGCGATTGACCAGTCCGATGCGTTGTGCTTCCTCACCAGAGACCTTGCGCCCGGTATAGGCCATCTCTGCGGCTATTCCTGGTGGTATGATTTTAGGCAGTCGCTGCAGTGTACCAATATCAGCGACCATCCCCAGATCAATTTCTTTGATGGTGAAATAAGCCTGTTCCGTGCTGTAGCGCATGTCACAAGCGGTTATAATGTCCACGGCACCACCAATACAACCATTGTGAATGGCGGCCAGCACAGGCTTGCTACACTGCTCTATAGCGGTGATGGTCGCCTGAAGTTTGAGTACAAGCTCGCGCACCTTTTCTGCCCGCCTGGCACCGCAGTTGATTTCATGAAAGCTGGCCACTGACATCAATAGCTCCAGATCAATTCCTGCACAAAAATGCTTGCCCTCGCCAGAGAGCACAATCACCCTGACCTCATCTGCCACAGATAGTTTTTTAAAGATCGCCTGCATTTCTTCCCAGGCCTCCATATTCAAAGCATTGGCTTTTTCCGGCCGGTTAAAAGTTACCCTGGCGATTTTGTTTTCAATGTCGAGTTTGAAGTGAGATTGTTCCATAGGTTGATCATTCGGTATGTCCACCAATTTCAATAACTCTGACGTGTATTAAAAATCTACAGGGGCTTTAGTAGGGGAGGCTCAGCATATGGAGTAAAGGAAGACCGCGTCAGGAGGGTTGCTCATCTCTCAGTAGCTCATAGACAAAGCAGTGGGAGCCCTCAAAAGCACGCTCTTCAACAAAGCGGAAGCCAAGCCTTTCATAAAACCGGTGCGCTTTGGTATTGCTTGCCAGCGGATCGATCGAAATACTGGTCACTCTGGAATCTGCAAAACAGCGCTCAATAGCGAGCTTCATTATTTGGGTGCCATAGCCCTTGTTCAGGTTTTCAGCTTCTCCTATCCAGATGTCTATCGCCCTCAGGTGCTGTTTCACCTCTCCCCAATAGTGGCTTTCCTCTTCATAAGGATCAATTATCTGAACAAAACCGATAGGTTCACCCTTGAGTTCGGCCACAAGTTGTTCACGCCAGGGTACATTTCTGGGGAGCTCTTTGTCCCACTCCCAGTCATCATCCGGGTCGCTGGCGATTACATGCGCCTGCCGATCCCAATGCAAGAGCAGTTCCAGGTCATTGATGTCAGCATCGCGAAAAGTAATTTTATTCATGGTTCAACATAGTCGATTTTTATCAGTGAAATATAAGCATGTTTCTATTCCAGACTCTCAAAGCTGATTTTAGGTTGCTTTATTCCGGATTTTGATTTCCTTTTTTGTTTTCGGACTTTGGAGCCATGAAGCTTCTAACAATCAACCGATTACTTTTTACCTGTATCCTCTTCCTTAGCTATCAGTCCATCAGCCTGGCACAGCGCGACCGGGCATTGAGCCTGGAGATTTTCAAGGAACTGATCGAGATCAACACAACACACTCTACCGGCAGTACTACGGAGGCGGCTGAGGCCATGGCCAAAAGGCTCAGGGTAGCAGGCATCCCTGACGAGGACATCTTTATTGGTGGCCCTCACCCGAAGAAGGGTAACCTGGTGGCCAGGCTGCGGGGGAGCGGAGAGAAGAAGCCGGTGTTGCTGATGGCGCATATCGATGTGGTGGAAGCCGATATCAAGGACTGGTCTTTCGATCCCTTTAAATTCCGGGAGCAGGATGGCTTCTACTATGCCCGGGGTATCAGTGACGACAAAGCAATGGCTTCCATTTTTATTGCCAATATGATCCGCATGAAAAAGGAAGGCTTTGTGCCGGACCGTGATATCATCGTGGCCTTGACGGCCGATGAGGAAGGGGGAGATCATAACGGTATTACCTGGCTGCTGGACAACCATCGCAATCTGATTGACGCTGAATTTGCCATCAATGAAGGGGGCGGAGGCCTGGAGAAGCAGGGGGAGAAAACCCTGAATGGGGTACAGCTGAGTGAAAAAGTATATCAAAGCTTTCAGCTGGAGATTAAAAACCCCGGAGGGCACAGTTCCCGTCCGCACAAAGACAATGCAATCTATCACCTGGCCCGGGCCATTATGAATCTGGAGGCCTATGAGTTTCCACTGAACCTGAATGATGGCACGCGCACCTATTTCGAGCGGTCAGCCCGACTGGAAACCGGGCAGCTGGCCAAAGACATGGCAGGTATTGCCCAAACACCGCCCGCAGCAGGAGCAGCGGAAAGACTTTCGGAAAACCCTTACTACAATGCCCTGCTCCACACTACCTGCGTAGCAACCATGCTGGACGCAGGCCATGCGGAGAACGCGCTGCCACAGACAGCCAAAGCTGTGGTCAATTGTCGGATTTTGCCGGGTGAAGACCCAGCGCAGGTCAGGGCAACACTCATTGAGGTCTTTGATAATGAGGATATCAGTGTGACGCCTATGAATGAAGCTTCACAGAGCAAACCTACCTCTCTGAATCCGGTGGTCATGGGACCGATTGAGTCGGTTACCGAGAAAATGTGGCCGGGCGTACCGGTGATTCCCACCATGTCTACCGGAGCTACGGACGGCTACCGAACGCGCAATGCAGGCATCCCCACATACGGTGTTTCCGGCATCTTCTATGATATCAAAGGCAGCAATGCCCATGGCCAGGATGAGCGACTCAAAGTCACCGCCTATGACGAAGGCCAGGAGTTTCTTTACGCATTGGTGAAGGAGCTGACCAAACCCACCCGGGTGAGTTCGGGTAGGGAGGAGTAAATTATTTTGAAGCGCTTGACACCAGCCGCCATGTGGAGATATTGGGTGAGGTTTATGGCTTTTAATAAGCACGATGATCAACTGGAATTATTAAGGTATCGCTTTGAATGAGGTTTGTATTCAAGAGTCTTTTGATCCTCCTGATTGTTCTTGCTTGCTCCGGTTGTAGTACGGGGTCAGATGTGGGCCTGGGTGTTATGCATTTTGAAGATACTTTTTCACAGCGACTTAATTTTTACAATGCTCCAGACACCCTTGCCGAACCCGTCTTTTATGTCGATATCATCTATGAAGATAGTGTAAAAAGGGTTAGTACTTCCTTAAACGCAGACAGAGATACCTTGTCGTTTTATCCATTGTATCTGAGAAGTGGTGGTAGCTTACTAAGCCTGCAGGTGATTGAGAAAAAAGGAGATTGGTACAAGGTTTATACGGATGATGAGTCTAAAGTAATGCATTGGGTTTATGTGAAAGGAAAGGTACTGGAAAGTTGGAGAGAATTCTGGCCAACTGTACGTACTGTAAAGTCAGCTAGTCGAACCAATCTACTGCGAAAGAGTCCGTCTGACCAGGCTCAGGCATACAATTTTAACTTTCAACGGTTGTGCCTGAAAGTGATGCATGTGGATGGTGCATGGCTAAAAGTGCAAAACACCCCAGCCCTTTGTGAGAATCCAGCTGGAATTCAGAGAGAGTTTGAAGGTTTTCTTCGTTGGAAAAAGGAAGGTGAAATACTGATCTATTTTGTACTGTGACTTGGGTAACCCGAGATCCCCTGTCGCAGGTTTTCCAAACCTGTGACTGCTATGGGCGTCCGCCTTTGTTGGTGTTCTTCGCTTCGTGATTTACTATTTGCTGATAATCTCCAGCACCAGCTCTTTGGTGAGCGGTTTGCCCCCGGCCCTGGACTTGATATCTGCAAAGGGAAAGCGAAAGTCACAGCCTGCTTTCCAGCGGCTGCAGCCATAGGCCGTCTGGCCTTTGATCAGGCTACCTTCTCCACATTTAGGGCAGGGAGGCATGGTAGCTGCTTTTTCTTTGGCCGGAGCTTTAGTAGCGACTGGGCTTTTGTTTTCAAAACTGATCTCGCCTGTTTCCTTCAGGTGCAAAATGCCATCTACCTTTTCGCCATGGACTACAAAACCCTTGAGTTTAGTGGTAGCTTTTTTGGTGACCAGCCTTTCTACCTGCTTTTGGGTCAGTTTTTTGTCCATAAACACGAAGGGGAGGCGCAGGTCGCAGCCCGCTTTCCATTCGCTGCAGCCGTAGCTGTTTTTGCCTTTCAGTACCCGGCCCTTGCCACATTTGGGGCAGGTCATGTCTGCAGGTGCTTTCTTTTTGGTGGCTTTTTTGGCCTTCTGCGCTGCGGCAGCCTCTTCTGCAGATACGAGCCTGGACCGGCCGGTTTCTGAGCGCACCTCATACACGAGTTCTTCCACCATCTTCATCATATTGGCGATAAAGCGTTTGGCGCTGTACTCCCCGTTTTCAATCTCCTTGAGCTGCTTTTCCCATTGCCCGGTAAGCTCGGCAGACTTGAGCAGCTGGTTCTGAATAGTGTCAATCAGCTGAATGCCCATGGGAGTGGGAACTACCTGCTTTTTTCTGCGCTCTGTGTACTTGCGCTTAAAGAGTGTTTCTATAATGTTGGCCCGCGTAGAGGGGCGGCCAATGCCATTGGCCTTCATCAGGTCGCGTAGCTCATCATCTTCTACTTGTTTGCCGGCTGTTTCCATAGCGCGCAGCAGGGAGGCTTCTGTATAATTATTGGGTGCTTTGGTGGTCTTTTCTATAAAGGATGGCTCATGTGGGCCATGCTCACCCTGCTCAAAGGAGGGCAACAGATTTTCCTCATCTTCCTCTTTTTTATCATCTTCCTCTTCTTCTTTCTTCTTTTTCTCTTTGGGAAAGAGCGCGCGCCAGCCTTCCTCCAGCACCTCTTTGCCTTTGGCCGTAAAGGTCACTTTTTCCACTTCAGCACTCACAGTGGTTTTAGCCACCTTACAGTCAGGGTAGAATACCGCGATAAAGCGCCTGACGATGATGTCGTACACCTTTTGTTCATCAGCACTGAGGTGTTTTTCCTCTCCCGTGGGAATGATCGCGTGGTGATCGGTGACTTTGTTGTCATTGAAAACCTTGGTCGATTTACGAATCTTCTTGCCCTTAAGCGGTTCGGTAAAAGAAGTATATTTCGTCAGCCCTTTCAGAATGCCGGGAATCTTCGGATACATATCATTAGGCAGAAAGGTAGTATCTACCCTCGGGTAAGTCACGACCTTCATTTCATACAGTCGCTGTACTATTTTGAGGGTCGCTTCAGCCGTAAAGCTGAACTTACTGTTGCAGTACACCTGCAGACTGGTCAGGTCAAAGAGCTTGGGCGCGTATTCTTTGCCGTCTTTTTTCTCTACGCCTGTAATATACAGGTCCTTGCCGCTGACCTGATTGAGTAACTTTTCGCCATCTTCTTTGGTGAAGAATTTGCCCTCGGTGCTGTTGAAGCTCGTTTCCCGGTAGGTGGTTTGCAGCTCCCAGTAGGGTTTGGGCTCAAAGTTTTCTATTTCATGATAGCGGTCTACCAGCATGGCCAGGGTAGGGGTTTGCACCCGGCCGATGGAGAGCACTTGCTTAAAGCCCCCGTATTTAAGTGTATAGAGTCGGGTGGCGTTCATGCCCAGCAGCCAGTCGCCAATGGCGCGGGAGCTACCGGCATAGTACAGTTGGTCAAACTCCGCTGCAGGCCTGAGTTTTTCAAAGCCGGTTTTGATGGCTTCAGTGGTCAGGGATGAAATCCAAAGCCGCTGTACCGGGCCTTTGTATTTGGCCTGTTTGATCACCCACCGCTGGATGAGTTCTCCTTCCTGTCCTGCATCCCCGCAATTGATAACCAGACTGGCATTTTCGAAGAGGTTTTTAATTACGCTGAACTGCTTCTTTACCCCGTTATCATCCATGATTTTGGTTTCAAACCGCTCCGGCAGCATGGGCAGGCTGTTGAGGTCCCAGCGTTTCCAGTGGGGCTTGTAGTCCTGGGGAGGGTAGAGGGTGCAAAAGTGACCGAAGGTCCAGGTGACCTGATAGCCGTTGCCTTCATAATAGCCGTCTCTCCGGGTATCAGCACCGATTACCGAGGCTATTTCTTTGGCTACACTGGGTTTCTCAGCAATACAGACTTTCATGAATCAACAGACATCCTAACAACCTTCAAGTATAGGTGAATTCTGTCTTGGAATCAATGGTGAATAAGTAGATCTGCAGATCGGGTAATCAGTAGATCAGGTAATGGGTAGACCAGGGAATCAGCAAGTCTTAAAATGACTGTTTTCCATGGCCCGGTGCATTACCTGTGTTGATCGAAGAGAATAGCATTCCCATCCGGGTCCAGCAGGCTGAAGCTGGCAGGGCCTTTTGTACTTTCATTCGCCTCGCTTTCCAGTTTAATACCGGCTGATTTTAGTTGCTTTTGTATGTCCCGCACATCAGTAAACTCATCCAGGTTTTGTGCACTTTGGTCCCAACCGGGATTGAAGGTGAGTACGTTGGATGGAAACATGCCTTGAAACATGCCGATAATGGTCTCACCGTTTTTCATAATGAGCCAGTTCTGCTCAATATTTCCACCCATCTGGGTGAAGCCCAGCTTCTCGTAAAAAGCTTTAGAGGCATGGATATCTTTGACATTGAGGCTGACGGAAAATGCACCTAGTTTCATAGTGTTCATTATTTTGTGATAGCACTATTTCAGAAGCATTTGTTGAAAATACAATGCCTGAGACGTTTTTTTAATCAGGACCGGTGCTGAGCGTGTCAGACAAAGTGGTCATTTTATCTGCTAATTAGCCTGAAGAGTTAAGCCTGGTTATTCATTTTGTTGTGTCAGGTCTTTTTGCTTCTCATGGCCTTTACCTTTCTGGTTTCCTTATCCTCTGCAAATTTCTGGTATTCTTGAGAGTGTACTCCATAGAGCGCTACTTTGCCCTCTGCATTGCTATGCACACCCCAGCCATATCGTTTGGTCAGGGGAGAAGCCCTGAAGCATGGTTGGCCCCTGGAAAAGAATTGTTGTCTGGCCCCAGCCAGTTCATCCCGTGACAGTTCTCTGCGCATAGCATAAATCTGAAAGAAGACATCATCAGAGGTGTATCGGTAGGGCTGGCCGTGTAGCAATTCGAACTGTAATTCAGCTACTGACTTTGTATCACCTTTAAGCGGGGGTATCTGGCCTTTACTGGCCGGGCAGTCTTCCGCTACTTCGATAAAGGTATTGACGTAATTGGTGGAGTGTGTTTTCATGAGGCTGTTTTGTCTGCTTTAACGTAGGAAACAAGGTGGATCTCATTTTGCTATTCGAGAAACTTCGGGTCAATAAAGACTTTGAAAAAGTGGTCGAGTGGCTTGGCAGCAGCGAAGTAATAATTGGTGAGAGCAATTCTTTCACCTTGTACTATGGGTTTACCACGGTGAATGGCCCTTGTGTCGGCCAGGATCAGATCCCCGGCCTTTGCTGTCACCTCTGTAATGCTGTACTTCGGGTTTTTAAGAATGGTCTCCACCTCTTCGTCCGTGATGCGCTTCTGGTCCATATGCAAAAGCCCCATGACCTGATGTTTTAATACATCAAGGGGTTTGTGTGTGCCTTTGATAAACTGGAAGGGACCGCTGGTGCTGTCCACATCAGTCAGATAAAGAAAGGCCTTGGTCTGTTTTCTACGGGGTGCATCCCGATGCCATCCCGCTCCTGAACCTTTATTGCCTTCTTTGGGTATCAGGTAGTTGGCCATGGTAAACTTCAGTTTAATCTTGCGGCCTTCGTAGGTCTCCAGTATGTCCAGGATATCCCGGTTGCTGCAGAAGGCCTCGATAGGTTCGCTCACATGGTTGGCTCCGAAAGCCCTGGTGTCAGACTGCGTATCGTCTTTAAAAATATTGAGATCCGCTCTGGCGATAATTTCCAGCACGTCCTGCTTCAGTTGGGCTACCTGTGCTGCATTATAAAAGCCGGGGATGACGACAATACCGGATTTATCCAGCTCTTTCAGGACGTCCGACTGTAAATTTGGCTTGATCTTCAGGTGCGACAAGATGTTGCGGGTTTCCTGTTTGAGAGACCTTAAATATGACGAGGCTGAAGCCATGGTATAGGTTAGATCCGATAAGTGATTAAAGCTGTGGCGTCATGGCATTGTTAAAGGGAGATTTTCATCGTTCAGTTGTAAATCAACCCCCGCTGGCAATGCCGGATTTACATAAAGATAGCACAGAGACTTTAAAATGTACGGTTTAAAAGCTCGTTATATCATGTCTGTTGAGTCGAGACCTGCTTTTACAGCTTGATTTGTGCATTGTGGGTTTTGAGTAGTTCCAGATAGTCGGCCATCCGGAATTGTGCGGGCTCAAAATCTTTGCTGCGACTGCGGGCCTGCTCCTGTCGTTTTACACTGCGGGCGAAGCGCCTGATGCTTTCTTCCGTCTCAAGAATAAGCCCCGGTACGGGCACACCCTTACCATCGTCATCTTTGGCCACCATAGTAAAATAAGAGGAGTTGCAGTGCCTGACTTTTCCGGTGCGGATGTTTTCGGACTCTACCCGAAGACCCACAACCATAGAAGTGCGGCCGGTATAGTTTACAGAAGCCCTGAGGCTCACCAGGTCACCTACCTCTATGGGGCTCAGAAAATCTACACGGTTGACTGAGGCGGTAACGCAGTAATGACCTGAATGCCGGGAGGCACAGGCAAAGGCAATCTGGTCCATAAGACCCAGGATGTAGCCTCCGTGAATTTTTCCTCCGAAGTTGGAGTGAGAGGGTAGCATGAGTTCCGTAATCACTACCTGTGAGGCTTCTACTTTTTTGTACTCCATCAGTATTCGGTTTAAAAGGTCGACTGCAAATAACAAAATTGACTGGGATCGGCCTGTGGTTTTCTGCAAAATAACACTGTCATAGGCCGCATATACTGAGGCTGTAAAGGGCTCAAAATCCAGCAGGTATCGTGTAAACGGGGGCTTGTGGAATAAGCAGTGGCTACCTGAGCTTCAGCTGCTTTGTGAGTTCTCCTGCCTTGTCAAATAGAAGAACTCTCTCTCCAGGTCATATTTCATTCTCTTTATACCTCTTCGCATCATCAGATAGGGTATGCCAAGCATCAAGGCAGCATGAATAAGTAGAAATGGGAAGGCGATAAGCCCTGTCATACCATCAAGGGGAGCTGCCAGAAGAGTTATGGAGAAACTAATATAGATGAGTGCAGCGAAAATATAGAAGGGTATCATCAACCTGCTAAATCCATTTATCCGGGTATTGATGATGAGCCTGGAGCCTTTCTGAATATAACTGCCCTCAGCTGTGGCTGTGCTGCTTTGCATATCGAAGAATTTCCTCTTCCTTTTGATTTTAAAGCCATAGTAATCTACGTGTCCCTTGTACTCGTTTTTGCCGCTTGTAAAAGGGTTCAGCATATTTGAAAAACCAGTGATATCGGCCTCGTCTACAGTCAGCATTAACCTGTCGACAAAATCATGTTTATTCGCCTCCAACTCAGTGGTTAGTTCTTCAATTAGCTTTATTTTCTTTAAAAAGTTGTACATACTTGTTGTTCGTCAGGAGCAGAAAAAGGCTTGTGATAATTGCTGCCCTTCGGTAGTCATCGGGTTTGAGTTTGTCTGATACCAAATGCTTTGGTAATATTATTTTCTCTGCTCGCTGGCTCAATTTAGCCCTAAATTCCTTCAGTGCATAAGGTTGAATAATAAAGGTATGGTGTTTGCAAACAGGGAGAGTATGGTGCTCATTTTGGCACAAGTCAGATGGTTGATGTGCTTCTTTTCGCAGAAGAGTATCTTGATCTGACGGAGTTGGTAAAGGCGAAGCTTATGCAGGCTCGATTTGAGATAGAGTTGTGGTCATGTCCGAGTCGGTCAAAAGTTTCGAAGGGTATGGCCAATGTTCTGGATTCTTTGGTATTATCGCGGATGCAAATGGCAAGAGTGCCTGCAAATAATCTACTGCCAATGAACCTGAAAGAATTACTCAAATCGGTCGATATAGCACCTGCACAGGTCGTGAAGTTTGAAGCGCAGGAAGCTGTAAGGCTTGACCTGAGCAAACGCAATGATCAGCTACAGGAGATTGATCTCAATGATGCTGAAGCGTTCAGTACATTTATTCACAGACAGATAGCAGATGGCGGAGGTAATATTGGTTGGGGAGGTTATCTGGAGGAGAGAGCCCTCTACGCGCGCAGTGCCCTGTTTCAGGAAGTGGAACCCCGAACCATCCACCTGGGGATTGACGTCTGGGCAGCGGCAGGGACAAAAATCTTTGCACCGCTCGATGGGGTTGTTCATTCCTTTGATAACCGAAAAATTCATGGTGACTACGGGCCGGTCATTATTCTGCGGCATTCTGTTAATAACTTGGTATTTCACACCCTCTATGGCCATTTAAGCACAGCATCCTTGCACGGCTTGCAGGAAGGACAACACCTAGAAAAGGGCCAGTCTTTTGCCAGTCTGGGCATATATGAAGAAAATTTCCATTGGCCACCACACCTCCATTTTCAGGTAATCATGGACATGCAGGGCCTTGAAGGTGATTATCCGGGAGTTTGCCGTAAAAGCGAGTTAGGCTACTACCGGACCAACTGCCCCGACCCTCAGGTACTGGTTTTTGGGTGAGTATCACAGGATTTGCTCTGATTGACTGTGACGAATTTTTGATTTTATGATAAATCGTGAGACCAGAAGAGCTGCCAGACTCCATCCAATGATCAGGTTCACACCAATGCCCACGGCATAGCTGAGGGGCATGCCCCACCAGTTAATCATTTGCCCGTAAGTGGCCGCCCAGGCGACTAAACCGACAATGCAGATCAATAGAATCCGCGTTGATGTTTGATGGTTTGTGGTGAGCACCAGCAATGCGGTGAGTAGCAGCCCAACGAAGAACTGGGTAATGATTTCGCCAATAAAGTAGCCCGAATAAGAGGCTTGAAATGGTTGGGTTACAATCCAGGAGAATGTGCTGTCTGTAGTATAGGTGCTTATTTTGTGGTTGAAAGTAGCGTCAAAATCAGCGGTGGTCAGGATATTGGCCTGCAGCTTGATCAGTCCGGGTATTTCATCAGCGATGCTGTCTGACTGTACCGTGATTTTCTGTGCGGTTGGAATTCCCCAGGGCAGCATTTGTGTAAAGCCGCTCCAGAGGAACAATAGTACCGTAAATACGAGAATAGCCGATAAGTATTTTTTCATTTGCTCTTCTTTTTCGAGAGGTACATTTCCAACCCGTTGAATCGGCTCTTCCAGAACTTCTCCAATTTGCTGAGGTACTCTTCTACTTCCTTTAGGGCTTCCAACTGAGCATAGCAGTTTCTTTGCCTGCCATCAGCGTGGTCCGGTTCAATGCCTACAAGCCGGGCGTTTTGCAGTATTTTGATGTGCTTGGCAATGGCCGGCCGGGACATATTGAAGTTTTCTGCTATTTCCCCGATACTATTCGATTCTTCGATCAGCATCAGCAGTATTTCGCGCCTCGTAGGATCCGCTATGGCTTTAAATACATCACCCATTTTTTTCAAGATATTTTTGTAAAAGTACAGGCAGTATTTTGGTCTTCCAGCCGTTGGATAAAATCTTCCGGACGATGAGCTTGTTCAGGAAGCCCTCAAAGCCACTATGCTTAAAGTATACGATCGTTGTGTCACCGGACTTTTCCAGCCTGAAACTGACCTGGGTGCGTTTTAGCGGGCCACCACTCCAACTGAAGGATAGTAGCTGGTTTTCTATTACTTCCAGCACTTTGCAGTCAATGTTTCCATCAAAGCCCGGAAAGGCCTTGGTCTTAAATTGGAATTTATGCCCCACCACAGGCTCAATGTCACAGGGCATTAGCCACTCACTCATGGCGTCTTTATCCGTCAGGGCTTTCCATACCTCCTCCACAGGAAAGTAGTATTTAGTTTTGAATTCTATAGCGTCTTTCATATTTGTATAAAACCAAATGGTTTCATAAATATACAAAACCATTTGGTTTCTTATGTCATGTCTTAATTTTTTTTGGGTGTTACGCCTCTTGTGAAGGAAGTCCTGCCTGTATTTAAAGCAACTACTCTCCAGCTGGTGAAACCTGTTGCCTTGTAAAACCCATACACCATCCACATAATTCCTTGCTCTTCGGCACTGGCTACCCTTATCTTTAAGGCTATGAAAAGCCTTCGAATTCTCTTAAGCCTTCGAATTCTCTTAAGCCTTACTTTTTCTCTTTGCTCAGTGCTGCTGGTCGCACAAACGGACCTCAGCATGTTCTCGACTATGGAGCCCCGCTCTATTGGCCCAGCCGGTATGAGCGGTCGGGTCACTTCCATTGATGTGGTGCGGCACAACAAGAACATTATCTATGCAGGCACGGCCTCCGGTGGCTTGTGGAAGTCTGTCAGCGGAGGTACCAGCTGGGAACCTTTGTTCGATGAGGAAGAAGTGGCGTCTATCGGGGTGGTTACCATAGATCCTTCCAATGCCAGCACCATCTGGGTGGGTACGGGCGAGGGTAACCCGCGTAACTCGTTGAACTCCGGCTATGGGGTCTATCGCAGCCGCGATGCTGGCCAGACCTGGGAGCATATGGGACTGGAAAAAACCATGAACATCCACCGGCTCATCGTCCACCCCGATGACCCGAATACCATTTGGGTAGGAGCTATAGGCTCCCCCTGGGTGGAGCATGAAGAGCGTGGTGTGTATAAATCGACAGACGGAGGCAAAACCTGGAAAAAGGTGCTCTATGACATTCCCGGAGCCGGTATAGCCGACCTGGTCATTGACCCTACCAACCCGAACAAGCTGATAGCTGCGATGTGGGAGCACAGGCGCTGGCCATGGTTTTTTAATTCCGGTGGTCCGGCCTCAGGCATTTATATCAGCCATGATGGTGGCGAAACCTGGGACAGAAAAACAGCAGCCCATGGCCTGCCCAAGAGTGACCTCGGTAGGATAGGGCTGGCCATTGCTCCTTCCATGCCCGACCGCATCTACGCCTACGTGGAATCAAAAGAAAATGCACTCTACCGCTCTGATAACGGAGGCACCAGCTGGTACCGTATTTCCCGCAAGGGAGACAGTGGACTGGGCAACCGCCCCTTCTACTATGCCGATATTTATGTTGACCCGGAAAATGAAAACAGGGTCTACTCCCTGCACACATACGCCACCCGCAGCGAAGATGGCGGCAAAAGCTTTCAGACCTGGGTCAACCCGGGGGTGGTGCATGTAGACAACCATGCCCTGTACATTCACCCCGATGATCCTCACTTTATTGTACTGGGAAATGATGGTGGTATGGAAGTAACCCGCGACCGGGGAGGTAGCTGGCACTATATGGAGAATCTACCGATTGGTCAGTTTTACCATGTGTCTTATGACATGGAAACGCCCTATAATGTAATGGGGGGCATGCAGGACAATGGCGCCTGGCTGGGACCCAGCCAGCTGCTGAAGCAGGGTGGCATCCGCAACAGCTATTGGGAGAGAATTGTAGGGGGCGATGGCTTTGATGTAGTGCCCGATCCGCTCAATACGCGCTATGGCTACTCGCTAAGTCAAAGAGCCAATATACAGCGCTACGACCGCGAGACGGGAGAGATGGTGGGGATACAACCGGAACATCCCGATGGTACTGCCATTCGCTTTAACTGGAATGCCGGGGTCAACATCGATCCCTTTGATCAAAAGACCATTTACCTGGGTGGGCAGTTCCTGTTCAAATCAGCCGATCATGGTCATAACTGGGAGATTATTTCTCCCGACCTGACCACCAATGACCGGGAAAAGCAAAAACAATATGATACCGGAGGCCTCAACTATGACAACTCCGGGGCAGAAAACCATACTACCATTACGGTAGTAGAGCCCGCCACCAAAGAGCAGGGAATGATCTGGGTAGGCACTGATGACGGTAATGTGCAGCTGACCCGGGACGGTGGAGGCAGCTGGACCAACTTTGCGGGCAAATTTCCCGACCTGCCTGCCAACAGCTGGGTGCAGCAGATCAGGGCGAGTACCTATGATGCGGGAACGGCTTTTGTGGTTTTTGACGAACACCGCAGAGGAGACTGGTCGCCCTATGTGTACCGCACCACCAACTATGGCAGGAGCTGGAAGCGCATTGTGACCGATGAGGATGTATTCGGTTTTGCGCTCTCCTTTGTGCAAGACCCTGTGGAGCCAAACCTGATGTTTCTGGGCACAGAGTCGGGCCTTTATGTAAGCATGGATGGCGCTGATACCTGGGCCAAGTGGACGCATGGTTTTCCCACCGTGCCTACTATGGACCTGCAGATTCACCCAAGGGAGCACGACCTGATAATTGGTACCTTTGGTCGCGCTCTGTGGATACTGGATGACATACGTCCGCTCAGAGCAGCTGTGCAGCTGGGCCTGAAAAAGCTGAAGGATAGGAAGGTACATGTGTTTCCCATACCGGATGCGACCAATGCGATTGTCGGGCCGTACTGGGGCTACCGAAGTACCGGAGACGGCCTTTTCAGAGGGGAGAATAAGCCTTTTGCAGCAGCCATCAGCTACTACACCAATGTCGGGGAGGACGAGAAGGGTAAGGTAAAAATTGAGATCAGCGATGCTGCTGGTAAGGAAGTGAGAAGCTGGTACGATTCACCTGAAGTCGGGGTCAATCGCATCTACTGGGGCTTTGAAAGTAATGGAGTAAGGCAACCTGGGTCCAGAAAGCCCAGCGGCAGGGAAGTGACCCCTCCCAGGGGTTATGATGTACTGCCGGGTACTTATACCGTAAAGCTTACCTACAAGGGCGAGTGGCATAGCCAGACTATCAACGTGCTGCGGGACATGCGCACCGACTGGGATGCAGCAGCCATGGCCGAAAAACAAACCTTTATCAGCGACTACTATGCGCTGGTCACTGCTGTGACTGAGGCAGTAGATAACCTGACTGCAGCCTCGGCTACGGCAGACAAGGTAGCGGACCTGGCAGCAGACCATGAGGAGGCCAAAAAGAGAACCGGGGAAATCAAAAAGCAGCTTGCTGCTTTGAGAGAGAAAATTTTTGAGAAACCGGTACAGGGCTTTCGAAATGACCCCAATGCCCTGAGTAACCGGCTGGGCAACCTGAGAGGAAAGATGGGCGGTAGCTACAAGCCCGTTACTCAGAGCCAGCGCTTTGCCTACCAGACTGCCAAAAAGCACGCAGATGAGATTGTTTCTCAGATCAAAGCTTTCTTTAAAGATGACTGGGCACAGTACAAGGCTTTTATCGATGGACTTGGTTTGGAGCTGGTACCAGAGTTTGAGTAGCAGTAGCTGGTGCAGTAAACACCCACCTGTCTAATCTTCGATCTGACGGTATCAGCTACCCCGTCTGGTCTTGGACCTGACGGGGTAGCTGGCAAGAGGAATCTGCTTGATGCTGTACTCGGCAAGGGGTTTACTCACTTCTCAGGCTGCGCACCGGGTTGGCTACAGAAGCTTTGATCGCCTGAAAGCTGACCGTTATAATGGTCAATGTAAAGGCCCCCAGTCCTGCCAGCGCAAAGGTCCACCAATAGAGTTTTGTCTTCACTTCATAAGTCTCCAGCCAGCCATCTAATACACTGTAGGCAAGGGGGATGGAGATGACACAGGCAATCAGTACCAGTAAGGCAAAGTCTTTAGATAACAATGCCCAGAGGTTGATGACAGAGGCTCCCAACACTTTGCGGATACCGATTTCTTTAGTGCGTTGCTCGGCTATATACGAGGCCAGTCCAAGCAGTCCCAGGCAGCTGATCAGGATGGCCAGCAGGGTAAAGAAGCTGGCGAGGTCACCAATGCGCTGCTCGGATTCGAACTTGGCGAGGTAATCGTTATCAGCAAACTTGTAGTCAAAGGGAGCCTCGGGCAGAATGGTATTGAAGACTTTCTGAATTTTCGGAAGTGCTACACTGGCACTGGTGTTGGGCTCCAGCCGGATGTAAAGCCAGGGTGCAAAAAAGCCGCGTTCCATGAACATGATGCTTTGATCGGTTTGCTGAAAGGGGGAGCCTTTAATCATATCTTTTACCACCCCGATGATGGTATAATTGGCAGCATCAATGTACCCTGGGGCAAACCTGACTACTGTACCCACCGGGTTTTCCAGGTCCATGAAAGCAGCGGCTGATTCATTGATAATGATAGCATTCTTATCTGATTCCAGTTCTCTGGAGAAGTCACGCCCGGAGACAAATTCGAGCCCCACTGCGTCACCGTAGCCGGGGGATATATTGATGGTATTGAATGCTCCTCTGAAATTCGGGTCCATACCCTCCCAGGTAAAGCCTCCGTTCCATCCCAAAGTGCTAGTGACAGGGTAGTTGGACATGCCTATAGCCCTGACCACTCCCGTTTTCATCATTTCCGTTCTCAGCACTTCCCGCTTGTCATTGTAGTTGGGCGAGGCTGGTCTGATGGAGATCATCCCCTCAGGAGAGTAGCCAATGGGGCGGTTTTTAGCAGCCCGAATCTGGTTGTTTACCGTGATGGTACCAATGATCAGCGCGATGGAAATGGTAAACTGAAATACTACCAGAATTTTCCGAGGTATAGATGCTGTCTTGCCTGCACTGAAGGCTCCTTTGAGAGACTTTACCGGGCTGAAAGAGGAGAGATAGGCGGCAGGGTAGGAGCCCGCCAGTAATGCTGTGAAGCATATGAACCCGATGCACAAAAGCCAGAACTCACCCACCCACCAGGGTGCTGCCATTGCCTTGCCGGATGTTTCATTGAACCAGGGCAGGAGTGCCCAAAGCAATAACAGGGAGAGCCCGAACGAGAGCAAGGTGTATAGCACCGATTCCATGTAAAACTGGGCAATGAGTTGCTTTCTTACAGAGCCCAGTGTTTTTCTGATACCTACTTCTTTGGCCCTTTTTTCGGAGCGAGCGGTGCTCAGGTTCATAAAATTGATGCAGGCGAGTATCAATACACTTAGCCCGATGATGGCATAGAGCCAGACAAACCTGTATGCCTCACTCATCACCAGTGTACCGTTTTTAAACTCCGTTTTGTGCCAAAGGCTCATGGGGTGCAGCAAAAAGCTTATTTGATTTTCTTCTGCACGCGAACCCAGCCGTTCGTTGAGGGTGTTTGTCACGAGCTGGCTGAGTTCTGTCAGGTCTGCATCCTTATGCGCTTTGGCATACATAAAGATGTTATAGTTGTCCCAAACGTTCATACTAGCCTCATTGCCACCGAAGAGCCCGAGCAAGGGGGCGAAGAAAGTGGCTTCGCCAAAAGTAGAGTTGTCTGGCAGGTCTTCAAACACCCCGACCACGGCCAGGTCCTGACCGGCATCCATCTTCAGCGTTTTGCCAATAGGGTCCGCAGAACCGAAGAGCGTGGAGGCGACTGTCTCTGAAATCATGATTGTATTGAGGTCTTTGAGCCCCCTTGGCTGCCCCGCTTTTAGCTTAAGACCGAAAAGATCAGGCCCGTCAGGCTCTATGAAATGTCCGCTGTAAGTGAATTTGAGTTCATCTACGGAGAGAACTCTGCTCTGTGACCTTGACCTGATCATGGTGAGTTGACTTAGCTGGTCGGGGTAGGTTTCTCTGAGCAGCTGGCCCATACCTGTGGTAAGAAAACTGTTGGTGTACCGTTCATCTCCCTCATTTTCCTGTCTCAAGACCTGAACAAGTTGATTGTAGTTGTCGTGGTACTTGTTGAAAGTGAGCTCATCATTGACCCACAGGCCTATGAGCATGGCTACGACCATTCCCATGGCGAGGCCGCCAATATTGATGAAAGAATAACCCTTGCTACGCAGAATTTGTCTGTAACTGATTTTAAGATTGTGCTTGACCATAGTTGTTGGAATGAGTTTTGATTTAATCTTTTTGAACGCAAAAGGGCGGAGGTATTGAATGACCTGATACCAATAGTTACGCCTTGCCATTCGGGTAGAATGTTTTTCTGCTGTAGAATAGAATTTCTCGTCCAGATCACCCAGCACTTCTTCTTCCAGTTCGTCTTTGAGGAACCATAGCAGCAGCTTTTCGGCCAGGCGTGGCGGGGTGAGATGGTTTTTAGCGTTTTTCATTCATCACCGTCATTGCGAGAAGCAAAATTTGCCTAGTACTGATTTGTAATGAGGCAATTTGCCTAAAGAAGCTGAGACTGCTTGGTTACACTCGCAGTGACGTTTCCTGTTTAATTTCATTCTGACCTTAGTTTTTCTGCTGGATTCGCCAATGCAGCTTTGATTGATTCAAAACTGATGGTCACCATAGCAATGGCAAAAGCGATCAGCGAAGCTGATAGGAAAATGAGCCAACTGAGGTTAATGGTGTTGGCCATATCTTGCAGTATACCTCCGGCAATGTACCATCCGACCGGGATGGCAATCGCAATGGAAATGAGCACGAGCTTAATAAAGTCTGTCGCCAGCAAAGTGAAAATTCTGCTCACGCTGGCACCCAGGACTTTACGCACACTTACTTCTTTGCTGCGCTGTTCAATGATGTATGCTGAAAGCGCAAACAGTCCCAAACATGCCACTATTACTGACAATACCGAGAAAATTATGAAAATGGTCTTGGCACGCAGCAAGCTGCTATACATTTGCTCAAACCGGTCATTCATAAATGTATAGCGAATAGGCTGATTAGGCTTTAATTCGCTCCAAACACCTGTAATACCGGTAATGGCTTGTTTGAAGTCCTCTGTATTTACTTTAACAGATAGGGTCGAATTACCCTTTCCTTTCAAAAAAGCCAGGGGTTCAATGTTACTCGCCAGGGAATGAAAGTAAAAGTCCTTTACTACACCAATAATCGTGTATTCCACATCGAACATATCTATTACACGCGCTCCAACCGGATTTTCTATGCCCAGGTGTTTTAGCATACTTTCGTTAATGATGATACCCTCCTGATCTGAAGTCTGATCTGTGAAGTTTCTTCCCTGCATCAACTCCATACCCATGGTTTGCAGATAGTCTTCGTCTACCCGCCAGGTAGCTGCTTCAAAGCCAGGATCTATATCTTTTCTCCCGTCATTCCAAAAGCTCGCATTAGTTGTCCGGCCACCGGCTACAGGTAAATAATCTCCCAGTGAAGCACTTTCAATATGAGGCAAGCGCAGCAATTCTTCCTTCAGTAAATCACGATCTTTAGGTAGCATAGAACCGATGCCCAGTACGTTGATGACCTGGTCTTTTTCATAACCCAGGGATTGGTTCATGTAATGATTGAATTGCTTATGTAACACCAGTGAACTTATAATGAGAATAACCGTGGCCGTGAATTGGAAAACTACCATGCCGTTTCGAACCAGAGAGGTTCGGCCTTTTGCTATGCTTTTCCCCTTTAATGCCTCAATGGGACTGAACCTGGATAAATAAATTGCAGGGTAAATGCCTGATATGAAGCCAATAATAACAGCTGATATCCCTATGATTGGCAAAAACCAATGGGAAGACCATGGTATTACCAGTGATTTTTCAGCTACCTGATTGAAAACAGGGAGCATCAAACGTGCGATCCCAAGCCCGATGATGACCGAGAGCAGACTATAAAACACAGACTCTACCAGAAATTGACGAATAAGGCCAGAGCGGTAAGAACCAACAACTTTCCTGAGACCAACTTCTTTGGCCCTTTGTATGGACCTGGCTGTAGAAAGGTTGATAAAGTTGAGACATGCCAATACAAGTATTATCAGTGCGATCCCACCAAAAATCCAGATGAGATCGGCTTGTCCGTGTTCTTGATAATCGCCTATCTCTTCCGGGTTTAGATAGACATTTTCAATTGGTTGTAAATAGTAAGATTGATTCGCCTGAATCTGATCGAGGTCGGCAACACCTTCTTCTCGTAGCTGGTCTATTACATAGGTGTCCCGGATTTTTACCAGCTTTTCTTCTATCTGAGCCTTATCAGCTCCGGGTATAGTTCGGATGTAGAAGGTGTAGTTTTGACAGCACCAACCTGAGGTTCCGGGACCAAATTCTCTGCCAGCAAGTGTCATAATAAAGTCGCCCCGGATGTGTGTCGTACCAGGCAAGTCTTCCATCACCCCACCAATGGTGTATGGTATCTGGGTTCTGTCATTTAAAATCATTTGCTTTCCCACAGGGTTTTCACCCGGAAAGAACTTATCAGCTTTGCTTTTTGAAATTACGAGGCTTTGAGGCTCAGCAAGTGCTGTTTTCTGATCTCCGTAAACCATAGGGATTTCCAGGATTTCCAGCAGTTCAGGGTCTGAGTAGAAGAAGCCACTTTCGAATATGTTGTTTTGAGATTCGCTTCTTCTGATATGGTTTTCGCCTACATCGGCCCATTTCCAAAAAACCGTTCTGGACAACAGTTCAATTTCAGGTACATAATCTTCCAGTATAGGTTTCAGGGGACCTTGCATGTTGGTCCACCGACCAAAATCTCCGGTATCGGAATATTGATTGGCTATTCTGTATATCTGTTCTTGATGTGCATAGTGCTTGTCGAAGCCGGACTCATGCCTGATGAAAAGGGCTATGAGTATGCAAGCAGCTATGCCAATGGCAAACCCGATAATTTTTATGGAAGAGAAAACTTTATTACGTAACAGATTTCTCCATGAGATTTTGAAAAAGTGACTAATCATGAGATTTGTTGTTGTGCGTTTGACTTTTAGTGACCTGAAGGCAAAAGGCCTTAAATAGTTAATGACCTGATACCAGTAGTTTCTTTTTGCTTTTTGTTTTGAGTGTTTATCCAGGGTTGAATAAAATTTCTCATCCAGATCGCCTAATACCTCTTCTGCCAGTTCATCTTTAATGAACCAGCGGAGTAGCCTGTGGGCCAGCCGGGGAGGGGTGATATGGTTTTTAAACCGGCTCATTCAGATCTCAATGAATTTACCGGGTTTGCTTTAGCCGTATAAACGGTTCTGTAGCCGATCGTCAACATTGTAATCATGGTCAATGATACGGCTGGTACGACAATCACATCAAGGCCTATTCCCACATGAAAGGCGTAGTTTTGCAGCCAGCTTTGTCCGATGTATATCACCACGGGTGTGGAAATGGCTATAACCCCCAGGGTCAGCCATAGGTATTCCCGGCATAGTAATATAACGAGCTGTCTTAAGTTGGCACCCAGCACTTTTCTGATACTTATTTCTTTGGTGCGGAGTATCGTGGAGTAGGCTACCAGGGCAAAGAGACCAATCGCGGCTATCAGAATGGCGAGTACTGAGAAGCAGGCCAGCAGGTTTCCGTAGGTCGAGTCGGTCTTGTACTGTCTGTTGAAATCATCGTCCAGAAAGAAGGTGTAAAAAGGGTTTTCGGGAAAAACAGTATTGTAGGTAGCTTCAACATGGGCCAGTGTCTCGGGAATGTCAGTAAGGTTGATTTTCAGGGAGAAGAAGGTTCGTCCACCGGGGCGGATCAGAAACATATAAGGGGAGTAAGGGTCCTTGAGGGAATCCCAGTGAAAATTTTTCAGTACACCCTTGATGACAAAAGTGTCATTGTTAGCCATTACCTGCTTATTGAGTGCTTCGTAGGGAGAACTGAAGCCAAAATCCACGACTGCCTCCTCATTGATCACCGTTGCTTTTCGGCTTTGATAGAAAGCGGGGCTTATGGTGTCCCCGGTAATGTATTCGAAACCATAGGTGGGTATAAAGTCATTGTCAGCAAAAACCATATGAGCAAAATGTTCGGTTTGTTCAGGGGTGTCCAGGCGCTTCACATTTGCTCTTATATTAAATCCGCGGCCCGGTACTCTTCCTGACCCTGCACTATTTATGACAGAGGCGTGTTTTGCTACCTCTGTTTTGAATATTTCTTGTGCTACCCGATGATGAGACCATTTTTGGCCGGTTCTATGTGATTCAACAATGAGTGTCTTTTCCATGTCAACGCCCAGGTTTTGTTGCCTCATAAATGAGATTTGGCTGTGGATGAGGTAGGTGCCTGAAATCAAAAGCAGAGAAATGGTGAATTGAAAGATGATCAGTCCTCTCCTAAGAAGGAGCCTTTTATTTCCCGATGAGCTGGTTCCTGTCAACAAATTGATTGGCTTAAAGCCGGAAAGGACAAGTGCGGGGTAGAAGCCCGACAGCAATGAACCGAGTATGAGAATTCCGATGACGTAGAGCCAAAATGCAGGTATTGTCAGTAAGTCGAACCTGATTGGTTTATCCAC
Source organism: Strombidium stylifer (assembly GCA_010577775.2). Lineage (NCBI taxonomy): Eukaryota > Ciliophora > Spirotrichea > Strombidiidae > Strombidium > Strombidium stylifer. The sequence continues at coordinate 95,011 of WWNT02000143.1, read as the reverse complement.
CACTTCACTCAGAACAGGTAAACTGATATAGGCAAGGCCGAATGCAAAGAGGCTGGCAGTGGTGTTGATCAGGAAAGACTCTGCCAGAAACTGCCCCATGAGTTGCCCTCGGAAAGCGCCAAGCGATTTTCTGATACCAACCTCTTTGGTACGTTTAAGGGCTTTTGCGGTAGCAAGGTTAATGTAATTGGCCCAGGCGATCAGCAGCATAAATACGGCCACCATTGAGAAAAGAAGGATGCTTTGCTGACTGCTGTTTGCTGTGGCAATGTCTCCGTTGTAAGTACGGCCCAGATGAATATCAGCGAGAGGCTGGAAGCCGATATTTGCGTCTTTATTGGCCTTGCTGTGCTCATTTACAAGCCTATTCAGTTGTTTAGCTACTACGGCCAGTGCCTGCGAATCCTTAATTTGAACATAGGTGGCAAAGTCCATGGCGGTCCAGCCACCTAAGTTCATACTGTTATAGCGATCAATTTCGTTTTCTATGGGGAGGAGTATATTAAACTGTAGGTGACTGGCCGATGGGATATCTTGCAACACCCCCGTTACAGTGTAGTCTCCATTAGCAGCACCCCCTCTCACTTGCAGTATTTTGCCTAACGGATTTTGCTTTCCAAAGTGTCTGTTTGCTACCTCTTGGCTGATAACTACATTGTTTTTACCAAGAAGGGCAGTGTTTTTATCGCCAATGGAAAGCGGGAAGTCAAAAAGCTGGAAAAAGGCATTATCTACACTTAGCAGGCCATCCTCTTTTAAAGGAGCGTTGGTTTCTGGGTTGGTGACAATGACGATTCCGTCATAGTGGGATCTAATCCTTGTCACATGGCTCAATGCCGGAATGTTTTCCTGAGCAGCGGGGCCCAGCGCATGGGTCTGGAGTATAGTCCCCAAATTATTCCCATTCTTCAGGTCATCCTGTTTGAGCCGATAAATACTACTGGCTTTTGTATGAAAGTTGTCGTAACTCTTTTCAAAGTGGATGTATTGGTAGATTACCAGACATGCTGCCAGACCGATGGCCAGGCCGCCCAGGTTGATGAGTGAGTAAATTTTGTTTCTCATTAAATGACGGAAACTGGCTTTTACATTATGGACGATCATAGTATTACGGTAACTTCTGGTTTTTAGCCACCTCAGCGCAAATGGCCTTAAATAGTTAATGACCTGATACCAGTAGTTTCTTTTTGCTTTTTGTTTTGAATGTTTATCCAGGGTTGAATAAAATTTCTCATCCAGATCGCCTAATACCTCTTCTGCCAGTTCATCTTTAATGAACCAGAGGAGCAGCTTTTCTGCTAAGCGGGGAGGTGTGATATGGCTGCCTTTTTTCATTATAACCGGTTACCGGATGTCAGGTAGTGTAAGAAGAGTCTCATTACGTCAACCATTCGATTTTTAAATTGCCACTGGCAAAAGCCGGAAACTGATTCCAAAGGCTCACTTTAAAGTCCCTGGACTCCTGTAAAACCCGCTGACCCGATGCGGTGATGGTATAGATCCGTTTGCGCCTGCCACCCCGCTCGGCAGTGGATTCGCCCATTGCTGAGGTGAGAAACCCCTTCTCGCCCAGGCGATTGAGGGTAGAATGCACCGCTCCAATGGAAACAGAGCGTTTGGTTTGCGATTCAAACTCTTCAGCGATCTTAAAAGCATAAGCTTCATTACCTAAAATGCCCACCAGCAGCAGAATCACCTCTTCAAAGTCTCCCAGTCGTGTTTCTTTCATGGTTTAAAAATTTATCTCCAGCTTTGTTACTAGATTGTAGAACAAATATACGAAAGCTATTTTAATATGTTCTACTTTTTAGTATCTAATAGATGAGTTGTCTGCAGAATGGTTGCACTGCTGATTGAAATTTCATGAGGTATGGTCTTTCAGACAGAGGGCTACAGGGGCCCGGTCATATCTTTTGATGGCTGGTTCTGGCATTGTCACAATTATCTTTTTAATTCGGCAATTATAAGCTCAAGATCAGTTGAACAAGCCTTATCCATTTGATCCGTCTGTGCGCCATCACCTGTTGATTGCTGCCGGACTCGCCATTTGGGTTTTTGTATTTCTGTACTTTACAGAGCCACTTGATGTCAATGAGTTCGGTCCGCAGGAAAAACTCCTATACCTGCCACTCTACGGGGTCTTTGCTTCCCTTTGCTACCTCCTCAGCCTGCCTTTTCAGCAGCGCTGGTATCAGCAGCGAGGGAGGATATGGTCACTGGCCTCTGAGCTGCTGTACTTTGTTTTTCTTACAGTGCTGGCCTTCATTGTGGTCAGGCTCACCTACTTCTATATTGTGATGGGGTCACACCCCAATGCCTATACCATCAGCTACTTTGCCAGGGCGATTTACCTGCCTGCCATGCTCACCATTGTGCCTATGCTGGCTATTGGCCGGTGGTCTTTTGGCAAGTACAAAGAGAAGAAGCTCGAAGAGCAGAAGGTGGAAATCAAGGGGGCGGGTAATTATGAAAGTCTGCGGCTGGCCCTCAACGATCTGATCTGTATTCAATCCTCTGATAACTATGTAGAGGTGACCTACGTGGAGGGAGCTGAGCTTAAAAAGCAGCTTATCAGAAACAAGCTCACTGTGGTGGAGTCAGCACGACCAGAACTGATCAGAACCCACCGTTCTTACCTCATCAATCCTGGCCATTTTAAGCAATGGCGCACCGGAAACCGGAAGGTATTTGTCGTGCTCTCACATGACCTGGAGGTACCCGTTTCCAAAACCTATCAGGCAGCCCTGGAATCAGCTGTCAATTCCACCACAGAATCGTAGCATTTCGCCACAAGTGGCATAATTAAGGTATACGGGCCGATTTGTATTTGTACGTTTGGATCGTAAGTCAAACACAAAACAAATCTGAAATGAAAAATTTAGCGATTCTTTTACTCCTTTTTACACTTGGTTTTAACCTCAATGCGCAGCAATTATGCGACTGCCAGCCCGAACTGGATTTTGTCTATGAGCAGATGCAGGGTACTTCCTCATTTAAAGATCAAATGAAGGGAAAGGACAAAACAAACTTTGAACAAACCTACAAGGATCTGACTTCAGACATGACCAGCCCCATGACTTTGACTGAGTGCTTTTGGAAGCTCAATCAATTGATGTCACTTGTAAACGATAAGCATGCGGAAGTATTTGGTAAAAAGCCTGACTTTGAAGCTGGAAAAATATACGATTCAGCATTCCTTGAAGCGTATAGAACCTCTGATACTTTTCTAAATTTCCCTACAGCGTCTATTGATCTTGAAGCCTTAACCAGTGAACTCAAATCCAAGCCTGTCAATGATATTGAAGGCATTTACAACATTGGAAGTAAGATGAAAATGGGCATTTACAGAATTGATAACTCGGATAGCCTTGTGGGGGTGATTCTGAGTTCCGAATTGGGCACCTGGGCACCCGGACAGGTTTATGCGTACATCAAAGAGACGGAGCGACCTGCTCACTACGATATAGCATTTTACAGTCAAACCTTTAAGAACCTGATTTACGCCAGGGCACAGTTTTTCCACAATGGCATGCTCTTCCCGAATGTGGTGAAGGAAGACTTCGGTAAGAGCTACAGTCTTATTGAAGCTAAGGAGGAAGAGGGGTACCAGCTGTCTTACCTGCAGGATGATATTCAGTACATTTGGCTCAACAGCTTTAGTCGAAGTAAAATGGCTGCCAGGCGCGATGCCCTGATTGAACAAATCAATAACAAGCTGAAAGCACCTAACCTGATTATTGACCTGCGAAACAATGGAGGCGGGGCGGATAAAATCTCACTGCCGATTCTGAAAGCACTCAAAAAGAAATCGGTAAAGATTTATGTGATCACCAATTTCTACACCGGATCCAATGCAGAAATGACTGTCGTAAGATTAAAGGAAAACTTCGATGCTATTCAGTTGGGTCAAAGAACTTATGGTGCCATTAGTTATGGCTCAAACTATGGCAGCACCTACCATTCGCCCTCAGGGCTGTTCAGCTTTTATCCTACAGATATGCGTCAAAAGCGTTTTATCGCTTATGAAGAGGTGGGAGTAGAGCCTGATGTAGCCCTTAAAGCGGATAGCGATTGGGTACAACAGACCGTTAACATCATCAATAATCAAAACCAGTAGGGGTGTGTTTGACTTCCATCCTGTCCTGAAAGAGAGACCAGCGAAAGCTGGTCTCCTTGTTGGGTAATATAATTGTTCACAAAGAGATTACAGGTTTAGCCCATTTGACTAATGCCATTGAAACTGACTATCCATTGATGGGACTTTCACTTAAGATATCGCGGTGTATTTGCCCAGGTAACACACGAAAAACCGGAATTTTTATACGATATGTTTCACAGAGAGCCAGAATTCTTTGGTCAATTTGATCAGCAGAGTACCGCGAAGAAAAATGACTCAGAATCAGCTTATTAACCTTGATTTCAGAAACCATTTTTATTACCTCTTCTAGCTGGCTGTGTCTGTTGCCGTGAGTCTCAATATTAGCATCCTCAGCCCCTCCTAAAAAAGTAGCTTCATGGATCAGTATATCTGAATTGTCCCAGATTTCATAATTCACTGGGGTGTCGCCTGAATAGCTCAATATGTTCGATTTAATCAGGTTTGTCACATGCTCTTTTCCATGTTTTTTATTGAGAACGCCTATTTCCTGACCGGATAGGCCTGAATATTCTGTTTTAAGCTTACGTTTAGTTTCAAAGACCTTGTAGCTCAGACTTTTTGTGTCCGGGTGTCCCTTTTGCACATGTTCATTGGCAAAAGCCTGCACAAATACGTCACTTCTGATCCCTATTTCCTGATTTTCCTCAATGGGTGTCCAGATTGTACCCGCTACATGTGGGTCAAACTTCTTACTAAAGTCTTCCAATGCAGGAAATGAACCACAATCTTTTGGGTAGTGTATGTTTGGGGCACCAAGCCTTGCGTTTAGCTGATTGAAAGCTAGTAGGCCAGCCAGGTGGTCACGATCAGCGTGAGAAATGAAAGCATTTTTGACCTTGCGTGACTTTTGGGTAAGCCCACTCGCCACGCCATCGCCTACATCAAAAAGTAAGGCTAGTTCATCTATGAAAAACCATGTAGAAAATAAGGCGGTTGAATAGCCCGTAATAGTCAGTTTCATTCTAGTGATAATAACAGTTTCAATGTGGCGAAAATGCTGAAAACTTCGTGAGAAATCAATGTGTTGTCTTTAAAGTCAGTGTGGAATGCTCTCATTTTCATATGTATTTGACTGCCATCCTATGACTGAAAAGTAGAGGTCATTGAGAAGTGACCTCTTTACTTTTTTCGGAGCTGTTGAAGTGGTTAACCAAGGTTTTTTTTTATGAGCTGAATACCGCTTTCTACTGGGTAGAATAGCCTGGTTCTTAGACAATTTCTTTTTGTATTATTTAATTATTGTAATTTCAGTTATGATTTAAAATGAAACAAAATGACTAAAAATTGTGAACGCCCGTCAAGAGACAAGCCCAAACAAGTGATAAAAAGACTTGAAGCAGGCTATCAGCGGTTTTTAAAAGGTAAGTCGTGCCCCTGTGCTGAATCAGGCATCCCAGAAGCTGATAAGAAGTGTAATTGCCAGAAGTTGTCCCAAACTCCTTATGCCATCATACTTAGCTGCTCCGACAGCCGTGTTGTCCCCGAACAGATTTTTTGTACCGGACCCAACGAACTTTTTGTAGTAAGGGTGGCAGGCAATATTGCCAATGATGCCACACTGGCAACCATAGAATATGGGATTCAGGTGCTCTGTATAAAAACCATTGTGGTGCTGGGTCACTTTGACTGTGGTGCGGTAAAGGAAGCCATTAATGTTGTTTATAACCCATTTCAGGATGAGCACAAGCCCCATAGCAGGTATTTAAGGTCTCTGCTGGCACAGGTGCAGCCGGCAGTCTTGAAAACCGGTGAGGGAGACCCAAAGGAAAAAGCGTATCTCAATAGGGTAATCCGGCAGAATGCCCGGTTTCAGGCGGGCCAGATTCACCGCTATTTGCCTGCCACAATAGACGCAGGGGAGGTTCAGATTTACTTTAGTGTGTTTAAGCCTGGTCGTAAGCACCTGAAATTTATCAGGAGGAGACGAATGACATAGCATTGATGTTAACTGTCAGAAGTCTGCCTGAAAGCGCGGATTTCCAAATGCAGAATTAGCCAATATGTGAGAGCGGTTTTTTGCTATCTTGCCACACTTAATAAAATCGACTCAATGTATTTAAGAAGACTTCCAATCACATGTATGCTTGTGCTGCTGACCACCACCCTGGCCATTGCGCAGGTACAGCCCAAATGGGCCCGTTACCCTTCTATTTCTCCCGATGGCTCACAAATAGCCTTTGTTTACAAGGGAGACTTATACAAAGTGGCCTCAGGCGGGGGTGATGCCACCCAACTCACCTTCCACGAGGGGCACGATTATATGCCTGTCTGGAGCAAAGACGGGAAGCACCTGGCCTTTGCCTCCGATCGCTATGGTAACTTTGACATCTACCTTATGGATGCCCAGGGAGGGCCCGCCAGCAGGCTTACCTTTCACAGCAATGATGAAGTACCCTTCACTTTTTCGGCAGATAACAAACACGTCATTTTCGGAGGTGTAAGGCAAGACCTCGCCAACCACCGTCAGTACCCGACAGGCTCGCAGCCGGAACTCTACCAGGTACCAGTCAAAACAGGAAGAGTGGAGCAGATTTTTACCGTACCAGCCGAGTATGTTCAGGTGAGCAAGAGCGGTAAGCAAATGATCTACCACGATAAAAAGGGTGGTGAAAATGAGTTTAGAAAGCATCATACCTCTGCCATTACCCGTGACATTTGGGTGTATGACAGCCAAAATGAGACGCACAAAATGATCAGCACTTTTAAAGGAGAAGACCGGAACCCGGTTTATGCTCCTGATGAGAAATCTGTTTACTACCTCAGCGAATCCAGTGGCAACTTCAACGTGCATAAAATGTCCCTGGCCAATCCGGCACAAACGCAACAACTCACTACGCTCAAAACACATCCGGTAAGATCACTCAGTATAGGCAACGGGCTGATGAGCTTTAGTTATGATGGAGGACTCTACACTCTGAGGGATGGCGGAAAGCCTCAAAAAGTGACCGTCAATATCAGAACCCAGGCCATCAAAAACAGTGACAAGTTCATCTCGATCAATGGAGGCGTGCGTGAGATGGACATCTCTCCCGATGGCAAAGAAATTGCTTTTATCGCCAGAGGAGAGGTATTCGTGACTTCTGTAGACGGTTCGCTCACCAAGCGCATTACCAATACACCCGAGCAGGAGCGTTTTGTAAAATGGGGACCCGAAGGTAAGTCAGTGGTGTACTCCAGCGAGCGCGATGGTTTGTGGCACATCTTTGAAACCACGAAAGTACGTGCTGAGGAGGAACCCTTCTTTTTTGCCTCCACACTGCTGGAAGAAAAGGCCCTTGTTAGCAACAAACTCGACAATTATCTGCCTGAGTTTTCACCAGATGGTAAAAAAATGGCTTTTATAGAAGGGCGCAGAACGCTGAAAGTGATGGACCTGGCAACTAAAAACACCACTCCACTGCTTACCCCGGAAGACCTCTTCCACATGCGTGATGGCGACAAATATTATACCTGGAGCCCTGACAGCAAGTGGCTGCTCATCGATTGGGGCAAAACCCTGAGCAATGGTGAAGTACTGCTGATGTCTGCAGATGCTAAACAGCGGATCAACCTAACGGAGAGTGGTTACTACGACAGCTCCCCCAAATGGGTTAACGAAGGCAAGCAAATGATCTGGTTTAGCAACAGAAACGGACTAAAGAGTTATGCCACAAGCGGCCAGTCGCAAAGCGATGTGTACAGCATGTTCTTTACCCAGGATGCCTGGGATAAGTTCCGCCTGAGCAAAGAAGAATACGACCTGCAGAAGGAAATGGAGAAAGCGGCTGAAAAGGGCGAAAAGAAAGAGGAGAAAAAGGAAGAAGGTAAAGAGAAGAAGGAGGAAGCCAGGGAGCTGGCCTTTGATTGGGAAGACCTGAGAGATCGAAAAACAAGACTGACCATTCACTCTTCAAGCCTTGGTGATGCAGTACTCTCCAAAGATGGTGAAAAGCTATACTATCTGGCCCGCTTTGAGCGCGGAATGAACCTGTGGAGTACCAACCTCAGAACCAGGGAAACCAAAATGGCGATTAAGCTCAATGCAGGCTATGGTAGCCTGATGTGGGACAAGGAACAAAAGAACCTGTACCTGTTGAGCGGAGGCCGGATTTCAAAAATTAACCCGGAAGGGGGTAGCAAGAAACAGGTGAGTATTTCTGGCGAAATGGAGCTGGATGCTGATGCCGAAAGGGCCTACATGTTTGATCACGTGTGGTTGCGCACCAATGCCATCTTTTATCACTCCAACTTCCACGGCATTGACTGGGATAAAATGAGAAAGGAATATGAGAAGTATGTGCCCCATATCGGCAACTCCTATGAGTTTACCGAAATGATTTCTGAAATGCTCGGAGAGCTGAATGTATCTCATGCAGGTGGCCGCTATAATGGTAATATCCCGAATGGTGATGCCACAGCTTCGTTAGGTATATTCATGGATTACAAGCATACTGGTGATGGTATCCTCATTGATGAAATTCTCAAAGGCGGACCGCTGGATAAGGCCGGTCTGAATGTAAAAACCGGAATGATCATCGAGAAGATTGATGGAGAAACCATTACACCCAACAGAGATGTGGCCAGCTACCTGAATCGGAAAACCGGTAAATTTACACTTCTTGAGCTGTATGATCCTGCAAGTAAAAAGGAGAAAATGCAGGTGACGGTCAAACCTATATCGTTGGGCGAAGAGAGAGGCCTGCTGTACACCCGGTGGGTTAAGCAAAACGAAGCTGAAGTAGAAGCTAAAAGCGGTGGACAGCTGGGCTATGTGCATATTCCCGGTATGAGTGACGGACCGTACAGAAACATTTACGAGCGCATGATGGGCAAGTACCTGGATAGAAAAGGGATGATTGTGGATACCCGCTTCAATGGTGGAGGCGACCTGGTAGCCGACCTGGCCATGTTCTTTACCGGAGTGCCCTTTATCACTTATGAAACAGAATCCAAAGTAGTAGGCGGTGAACCCACCTCCCGCTGGACCAAACCGACCCTGGCCATGTTCAACGAATCCAACTACAGCGATGGTCACTGCTTCTCACAAGGTTATACCGACCTGAAGATAGGCAAGACCGTAGGCATGCCTGTGCCTGGCACCTGTAGCTTTGCCGGCTGGGAAGGGCTACCTGATGGCTCCCGATGGGGAGTAGTGCCTGTGAGTGCTAAAAACATTGATGGCAAATGGATGGAAAACCTACAGACTGAACCGGACTTTAAAGTGAAGAACATGCCCGGTAAAATCGATAAAGGCATTGACCAGCAGCTGGAAAAAGCCATTGAAGAACTGCTGAAAGAAGTAGGAGGACAGTAGCATCGAATAACCGGTATTTAACTTTCAGAAAGCCTGCGATTGGAAGATTGCAGGCTTTTTTTTAGCCGATAGAAGCGCCTTCATTAAGCCCCGATCCAATGCCGTTAAGCTAGTGTGTAATATATTGATTTTTAGTATATTGCATGTATAAAAGCAGCTGCTAAAAAAGCAGTGAGTGGCTGCTTTAAAACTCACTTATTAAGTCAACTCAGGTTAAAATTAAACGATGCAGAATCCATCAACAAAAGCAGGCTTTTATTGAATTCCTTTACTAGAAACAGACAATTGCCTTTTGAGGTACTTGTCTAGTTCATTATCAAAAAAAACAAAGGCATCGTTGGCTGTTTAGTTGTCCCGTTTCTATTCTGATAAGCAGAGCTTTGTTCCTACTAAAGGTAGCTTTTCCCAGGCAGGTCCATTTGCTTTTCAGGATGAGAAATAATTCATGGAATTGTGTCAAATCCTTCACCGCTGGCGGTTTAAAGGAAAAGGTTGTAGAGTTGAATGTCTAGCCCAATTTCAAAGTGGCAAAGAAGATTCCTTCCAATGTCAATAAGACCATAGATGTGAGTCTGGTTAAGCAGGTCTCAAAATCAGGCGAGCGTATATGCTACTTCACTATTGGGAGAGAAGCAGTATACCCGAACCTCAATCTTAATAAACAAAGGTGGGACGTGGAAGAAGCGTATAAAAGATTAAAAGCTTGTTTAGATGTGATCCATTTTTCTGGAAAGTATCTCAAAGCCCTACAGCAAGACTTTTACACCAATGTATTTTTCATTAGCCTTACCTCCATTCACACAGCCTGTATAATGTCTGTTCGGAAGCGGAAGAAGAAATAATATGACCTTAACTAAGGGGTCTTGAAGCCGGGTTTGTCAGATTTCTTTCAACAGGTCCATGATACCGGCATTGTTCCCTTTGGGCCTCACCACCAGCATCGGTATCTGACTATTGAGTTGAATCAGTTGTTCGGCTTTGCTACCGATAAATAATGCGGTGGTAGCAGTCCGACCCTTCACTCCGATAATCAGCGCATCGGGCTTGGTTTTATTGGCATAGTGGACGATGTCTTCTACCGGATCATCATTCTCATCCAATGTATAAACAGGTTCAATATTCACTCCTTCGTGATCAATGTCGGACATGAATTTTTTGAACTGTTTGGCTGCATTTTTTTCCATTACCTCGGCAAACTCTTCATAAGTCTTGCCACTGTAATGGTAGCCGCCCGGTACTGTGTATACATTCTGGCAGGTTACCTTGGGCACGCTGTACTTTCTGGCAATGAGTATGGCTTCTTCCATCGCAATTTTAGAGTGGGGAGAGTAATCACAAGGAACCAGTATGTGACCAACTGCGGGTTCAGAATTTTCCGGAACGATGAACAATGAGCAGGCGGCTCTTCTGGCAAGTCTGTTAGACAATATGCCACCGCCAACGAAGTCCTTATGACGGCCCATGATCACCAGGTCAATGTTATGGTCTTCCACAAAGTTGAGGATGCCTCGTGAAGGGGAACCTTCCTGAATATGCACCTGGACCATAGATAAAATGTCTGCAGGCAACGTAGCTTCAACCAAATCTGTGATTTGTTGCTTTCTTTCTTCGATGGTTTTTTTCTTGATATCAGGGAAATCCTTGAGTACGTCCTCAGGAATATTCATAGTACGGATACTATTGAAAAAATGGACTTCTTTTGTCTGAGAGGCATTTGCCATCATCGTTATAAACTTCAACAAGGTTTTATCCGCCTCGGAGGTGTCCATTAAAACCAGTATTTTTTCTCGTTTAGGCATCGCTATTCAAATTCGCTGCAAATCTACGACTATTCGGTGGATTGTTAGCGATTAATATCGATAATAAAATGCAAACTACTGAATTGATTGCGAACTTAACCGAATGAGCCTTAAAGGGTTATCTGAGAGATTGTATCTGCCAAAAGCTCAATTTGCTCTTTTGAGTGAGTAGGAAAACTGGCGATTCTTATTTGTTTTCCCTTATGTGGGCCATAACCATTACCCACCACGAAACCTTTCTTTGACAAAGCCTCAATCCACTGCTCAGACGGTCCCTCGGTTTGGGCTACCACCACTGTTTTAGAACGTAATATGCTGGCTGGTACGAAGTGGCTGAGTTGCGGGTGAGACTCTATGGTATGTTGTAATAACAAACCTTTATAATTGGTCTCTCTGCGAATCATATCAATACCTTTTTCAAGCATATCCGCAACTACCCTGGCCAGCAGGTACACGTTCAGTACGTTGAAGGTGTACGTAGGCTGATGTTTTTTTGCATTTTTGAGCAGGTTGGGTAGTGACTGGTAAGCACCAATAGAATGACCTGCCGCAAGCTTTTGATTCGCTTTGTCCAGGCAGCGGTTATTCACAATCCAAACACCCAGTCCTGCAGGCAGTCCAAAACACTTTTGCACGGAGAAATAAGCTGAATCTACTTTGGTAATGTCCAGGTCAATAGCAGGGAAGGCCGAAACGCCATCCACTGCAATCAGAGCATCCGGGTGACTCTCACGGATTCTATAGATATTTTCGGCCGGAAAAGTGACTCCCGCGCTTGTTTCGTTCAGCGCCAGACTGATCAACTCGGTGTCTGCCGGGATCTCGTAATTGTCAGGAATTTGCCCGAAGGATGCTTCTGCTTTTTCTGCCGCAATGCCGTGCTTGACGGCAAAGTCATAAAAACGATTGGAGAAAGCTCCGTAGCAAAGGTGAAACGACTTTTCAATGATACAGTTCTGTATCAGGCGTTCCCAGATTTCTGTGGCAGAACTGAGAAAGAACACATGATAATCTTCAGGAATGTTCATCAGTGCCTTCAGGCCTGCTGTGGCTGACTCAAAGTAGGCTTCTGCCTGGGCACTTCGGTGGTTGATTTCCAGTACCTGCTCCTTCAGGGCTTTTTTGAGGTGCTCCTCTACGGTAAAGTAAAGGGCAGAAGGTCCGGGGGTAAAGAATATCTTTTTAGGCATTTACTTGTTCCATTTTCAGCTGTTCTACCTGCCGGTGATAGTGCCTTCTGGCAAAGAGGAAGTAGAATACTAACGGGAACAAAAGTATTAAGCCGCAAATGAAAAACATCATGCGGTAGCCCATATTTTCAGCTATATATCCTAATGCAATGGCCCCTGCACCTATACCCAGGTCGATGGCCGAGAAGAAGGTGGCACTGGCGGCACCGCGTGACTCTACCGGTACCATATTGATGGCCATGGTTTGCATGGTAGGCATGATGAGTCCGTTGCCCATTCCCACCAAAACTCCACAAATCATAAACATCCAAAACGGGCTGACCATAAAACTATCTGTGTATCGCAGTAGCATAAGTCCTGCAATAGTTACTAAAAATCCCACAAATACTATTCCTGAGGGCCCTTTGCGATCCATGATCTTGCCCACAAGGATTCGTGAGATGGCTACTCCCGCTGCAAAAAAGATGAAGAAGGCCTCAGGATCGAGGTAAAAAAAGCCGGCCCTTACTGAGGGAATGGCCACATCTTCTGCAAAAACCATGATAAAGGCGATGATGCCCGCGTAGGGAAATGCTCCGGTAAACATCACGATAGAAATGCGCGATACCCGGCCGTCAAACATTTTCTTCAGGTTCAGTTTTGTGTCACCGCTTTTGATGTTAGGTACTTTTACGATGAGTGCCAGTATAAAGGCAGCAACCCCGAAGGCGAGTGAAATGCTGAACAGGTTTCGAAAGTTGTCATCCCCCATAATCACTCCTCCGAAATACGGAGCAATGGCCATAGAGAAAGTCATGGCCAAACCAAAGTAACCAATGCCTTCAGCGCGTTTTTTCTCAGGAATAATGTCTGCCGCAATGGTACTGCCTCCCGTAGTGATTACGCCCCAGGCAAAGCCATGAAACACCCGGACCAGAATCAAGAGCATAAAGGTGTAGGTAAAGTGGTAGAGCCCCAGTAAAACAGCAAAGAATCCCAATGCCCAGAGGTAAACGGATCGTCTGCCATAAGCATCCAGTACATAGCCGCAAAACGGCCTGATCAGCAATGCCGCAATGGCGTATACTCCCAGTATGTAACCTACCTGATTATCTGTGGCATCCAGTGCATTTACGGCATAAACAGGCAGTGTAGGTAACAGGAAGTAAAAGGCATTGGACATCAGGAAATATGATGTAAAATGCAGCAAGAAATTGCGGGAGAGAATTTTTTCTGAGGAGGAGGAAAGGCTCAAAAGCGGAGTCAGTTTAATATTCCGTAATAGACAAATGAATAAATAAAAAGCGGAGTTTTAAAATTTCAGGCAGCTTCTAAAACTTAAATCAGCGCCACTCTTACTTCATTGCTAGTTAGACGTGGATTAGTAATATTCGGTAACACATTGGGGAAAAATAGATGGATTTAGTTTTGCTGAAACTATTGGCTGTGTAAGTTTGTATACTATCAGGAAAGAAGAAATACTCGTTTGGGCCTGGACAAGTTTTTGAACTTTACAAGTTAAACTAATATACCGGGTGATTCTCATCTAAAACAAGGCCTCATCCCGAACTCGTTTCGGGACCTCGTTCGCAAGAGCAGGATAACAGTGGACTGTTGCGGAACAAGGGATAGCCCAAATCCTGTCTTATAATGGAGGTTCAAAATACCTTCGGGTCTGAATGAGTTTAATAAAAAAGCCGTGCTTGTCACGGCTTTTTTATGTGCTTTGCTTAATATCCTTCCGTCTGACCAGCGGTCTGACGGGGCTCAAAGCCTGCTCTCGGTCTTCACCCGGTCATCACCGAAAGCCACACGTGGAGATTCGTGGTAATCTCAATCTTCTCTATTGGTCTACGGTTTGACGGGGGTACCTTGCTCAAGGTCTTCGAAGGGGCTATGATCCGGGCTTTTTTAACTTGTTATAAAGTAATTAATCAGCAATGCGTCACCTCTACGCCATTTTATCCAACCTGACTTTATTGGTGACCCACTGCCAGTGTAGCCTTCATTGCATTGGTCAGGTGTTACAATTTCAACCCAATCTCCGCTCATCGACTTGATAATGAAACAGTCAGCCCCGTTGTATGTGATTTCTTGGGCATTTTCAGCTGGTTTTGTTCTTATTTTTTGCTTGAATTCAGGAAGTCGAGCTACACCAAACATATGTTTGAGATATTTTTCCCAATCTTCAAATTCCGTTAGCTCAGTATCTCTTAACCAATAGGTTTTCCCTGTTTCATTATTTACAATTACATCGAACCATTTGTCTGAACGGGTCAAAATGCGGAGTGAAAATGCAGAGTAGTCCAACCATAGTGATTCAGGACTAAGCCATTTTTTCTGTTCGTCAAGGTTTTTGATATTCCAACTATTAATGCTCTTGTCGTCAAAAAATGCAATCACCTTTTTCCGGCACTGTATCTAAAGTATCCGAATAAAACTCCAATACTGTATTGTCGTCAAAGTCGATTGAGACAAGCCCGATTCCAAGGGCAGTTTGTGACGAAGCTTGAGAGGCAGTTAAAAGAAGTATGTTAATTATTAGCAATTTCATTTTTCAGCTTGTTGCTAAATTGATGTTCAGCTCTATCGGCTTATTTGGAAATGGCTATGGCCACTTCACTTGGGTTGTTCTTTGTGCAACCGATCAGACAGACTACAGCAGCAGTCAAAGCTATTCTGATTTTTCTGGTTACTCCTCTGCCTCGTACATTACCTTCCCGGCCACCACAGTCATGGCAACCTTGGTATTGAGTATTTCCATTTCCGGGATGATCATAATGTCTTTGTCAAACACGGTAAAATCAGCGGCTTTGCCTACCTCAATCGATCCTTTAAAGTCTTCCTCGAATTCGCCAAAGGCAGCATCGATGGTGAAAGTGCGCAGTGCTTCTTCGCGAGACATGGCCTGGTCGGGCTCGTAGCCTCCCTCAGGCAGGCCTGCGAGTGTTTTGCGTGACACGGAGGCATAAAAAGAGGGGAGCGGATCTACCGGCTCTACCGGGGCATCTGTGCCGTTGATGATCACAGCTCCGGATTGCAGTAGTTTTTGCCACACGTAAGCTCCTTCTACAATGCGTTGCTCACCCAGCCTGTCAATGGCCCAGGGGCGGTCAGAACTCATATGAATGGCCTGCATGGCCGCAATCACCCCCAGTTCACCAAATCTGGGAATATCGTCTGGGTGGAGGTGCTGTGCATGCTCAATGCGAAAGCGATGACCTTTCTGCTCCGGAAATTTCCTGAGTGCTGTTTCATACCGGTCAAGAATTTCGCGATTGGCCCTGTCGCCAATAGCATGGGAGCAAACCTGAAAGCCAAGCTTAAGCCCTTTCTCAGATACGGTGGTTACCATTTCCATAGGCAGGGTTTCATGGCCGGTATGGTCAGGACGATCGCTGTAGGGTTCAAGCAGCCATGCACCGCGCGGTCCCAGGGCTCCATCGCAGTTCAGTTTGATAGAGCGAACAGTTACGAAGTGATCCGGGTCTATCATTGGCCCCTTTTTGTACCACTCTTCCAGCAGCTCCGGAGACCTGCCTGATAGCATGGTATAGGTGCGAATACCCAATTTGCCTTCTGCTTTGAATCGTTGAAGCCTATCGATAAATGCCTGGCCGGAACCAGCATCGTGGAAGCTCGTAATTCCTTTTTGCAGGCACTCTTCGATGGCCATTTCCAGGGCCTGTTCGGCACGTTCTTCAGTGTCCCTGGGTACCAGTCGGCCAATCAGTGAGGAGGCCCTTTCAGTAAAAACTCCTGTAGGGTTGCCCAACTCATCTTCAATAATTTCACCGCCTTCTACTTCACCGGAAAGGCTCTCAACACTCAGCCTGTTGACTCCTGCCAGCTCCATGGCTTTCGCGTTGGCGAAGGTGGCATGTCCACTGGCATGGCGCAGGTAGACGGGGTTGTCCGGTGAGACTGCACTCATTTTGTCGTGTGTCTGAAAGCCCTTGACTACTTTGTCAGGTGTTTCTATCCACTTGCTCTGGTGCCAGCCACGGCCGGTGATCCAGTCACCCGGTTCTGCTTTTTCCACGGCTTCAGCTACTTTTTGTACCAGTTCATCGTAGGTTTTTACATACATCAGATCCAGCTCGAGTTTGTTGTAACCAACGCCCATCAGGTGACCATGTGATTCAATAAATCCGGGAGTCAGGGTTTTGCCGGCCAGATCTACCACGCGCGTGTTGCTGCCCTCATGCCCGCTGATTTCCTCGGTGCTGCCAATGGCTATGATCAGTCCGTTTTTTACTGCTACAGCTTCAGCTTTTGATGAGTGGCTATCTGCAGTATAGATCATGCCGTTTTTGAAAACGATGTCTGCTGTTTCCTGGCCGGAGCCACAGGCACAGGCGAACAGGGCAATGACACCCAGAAGTAAGAAGGTCTTTCGCATAGTTTTAAGGTTGCTGTTGCGGAAGATAGCTTCAATTGATAACTCTGGCAAGTCATGAGTTGTAAGCTGGGGGCAGATGCAATTGAACTAGTGGAGCATGCGCTCTACTTCCAGTAGTAGTCGTGATTGCTGCAGGAGGTGTTGCAGTTCAGTAAATTCCGGGCCATCAAAAGAGAATTGAATATCGTTGTGACAGGTTTTGATAACGATGCGCAGGTCACCCTCAGGAGGAAAGGGAACGGCATACTTTTCAAAGGTCGTTTCTATGATGTTTTTCGAAAAGCAAGCAAAGTCGTCAGGCTCAAAGCCCGAAAGAATGTTCTTATAGCTCATTCCAATGCGCTTGCAGGAGGTACAGCTGGCAATGTTGAAGTAGGCTCCTTCAACCAATATTTTAGGAATGCAACGGCTCATGTGTGTTGGGGGGCAAAATCGCCCCGACCAGCAAGGGTCGGGGCATCAGATGGATTGATTGTATGAAACTCCAAATGATTATTTGTGGTAGGTATTGATGATCTCCTTTATTTTTTGCTGTACTATTTTGCTCTCATAATCAGTAACCCCGGACATTTCATCGCCCAATGCAAAGAGGTGATCGAAAAGTGCTTTTTTGTCGATTCTTCCGGCAAAGCTCAGTGTACTTTTAGTATCATACAAATCACCCCAGACTACTCTTACATCGGCCCAATAGCGATTGTTCTCGGTCCACCAGTCCTTAGCGACCTGGCAGCGTGAGTCGTCTGTTTTTTTGTAGGTATTCCAGCCTTTTTCTCTGGCGATTACTTTATCACCTGCCTCAGTTCTCAGGATTTTGTCGTTATCCTGCTCATGTAACCACCCGTAGCTGGTCAGTTCATGCCTGTTCGTTCTGCGCATCACGTTGTAGTCTTTGCGCTTCGAAAACTCTCTGCGTGGCAGAGGGGCAAAGGAGCTGTTCTCCCAATAGTGCTTACCATCCAGGTGTACCCAGCTACCCGAACCTTCATAGCGAAGGCCGTCATCTACCTGAAATACCTTTTGAGTCCACTGGCCCTTCACTGCATTTTTGGGAAGTTGGGTAAAGTCCCAGGTTCTGTCTTTATAGAAGCTGTAGAGATCGGTATTCTGGTAGAGCCAGTCCTGCCTCCAGTGTTTTACAATGACCCCATTGCCTACAATCAGCAGGTGTTGCATGGATATTTTGTCCGATTCATCTTCCACGAGTTCTACCCATTCCAGGCCTCCTGACTTGTAGTTTTCATGAAACTCATAGTCCTCATCCGGAGAAAAGGTTTCGGCAAATTCGAAAGTCACTTCGTAACAGCCACACATGCTTTTTATGGCTTCACGGTCTTGTTTTTTCTTCTTTTGGCCAAAAGCGAAAAGGGTGGTAGTCAGTAGAAGTAAGGTTAAAAGAGTTCTCATATGCTAAGTGATTTGAATTGTTTTTCGGGTAACAGAAAGGCTAGTTTCAGCCTTGGATAGGAATAGGCAAGAATCAACAGGTTGCCAGCCAGGTAAGCTCCATGGACGAGTATTTCTACATAGTCACCTCCACCAAGAAATACTTCAAAAAGAAAGATATTCAGGGTGATGGGTACCAGCATGACGGCCCCGAGCAGAGAAAATGCCTGGCTCACCAATAACAAGCCACAAAGCAATTCTGCGATGCCCAGCATGGGCCAGAAAAAGCCTGTTTGCTTGAGGCCACCTATGTAAGCTTTGATCCGCTGTACATTTTCCGGCAGCTCAGGGGTTGTTTGAGCCTGGCTTTGCTCCGTCTGTGCTTTGGAGGCAGGCGTTTCAGCTGGTTTGAATTTCTGCATGCCAGCATAGATAAACAGCCCGCCCAGGGCGATTCTCACCGCTATGATAAAGTATCGAAATGCCTTTTGCTTATCCATGTTACTGATCGGTTAAAAGGTCATATTGAATTTGAGGGTAGCCCCTTTCACCCGTTTCGGGATTCAGCATACGGGTAAAGCGAAGCTTGTAATAGTTGTCTGAGCCATCGTTGAGTACATAAAAGCGGTCTGTCTTGACTCCGGTAGTCTGACCGGAACCTGGCTGAGCTACAGTTCTCCAGCTACTGCCTATGGTGGTGATACCTGACGAGAAGCTCTGATCTGCTATGGCACCAAAGGCGAAATCCTCATAAGTCACTTCGGAGGTCACCGTCACCACGGCCATTTCCACATTGGCCTTGTTTTGGATCACAAAATCTTTGTAGAGATAAGGTATGCTCGTGTCAGGCCCTACAGGTATCAGGTTGGTAAAGGTGGTAAAAGCCAGATCCCAGCTATCTGTGGTTGGTGTAACAGAGACGAGGCCGTTTTCCAGGCTGGCATAGCTAAAACCGGTGTTGCTGGTTTTGCTCACGGTCAGTTCATTATACTCTGCGGAGGCGATATCTGCATACTGGAGTGTATATCCCTCTCCGCTGCGCAAAACCCTGATCTTCATCCAGCCTCGTTGTGTACCATCCGGATTTTTCCCCCGGTTGAGAATGTATACAGGGTTGGCATCGGCTGACTGAGATACTGCTGCAATAGCAGTGCCTGAAAGCTCACCATCAGGACTGTCCGTCCAGGAAGCAGCTTCACTCAACCATTCAGGAGGAGGCCCCTGAAGTGCTCCGAATATGGCATCAATGTCCAGCATACTACCCATTTCCAGTGTGTCTTCTGCGGTTACTGTAGTAATGTCTGTTTTGACAAGGGCCCTTGTAAGTGCAGAGGTAGAGTTGTTAATAATCACCCTGAATTCGGTGCCGTTATAAAAACCAAGGTCCCAACTGTTGCGGGCCACAGCAGTTTCTGTTTCAGCAGAGAGGTCTATAAATACCTGATTTGGTTGCTCCTCTCCACCCACCGTGGCGTTCATGATAGCGCTCGTAGTGGGGGCGATCACAATCGGCCCGTCATCTTCTGAGCATGACCAGAGGCATGTGGCTGCCACTAAGGTCAGGCAGAGTCGTAAATACTGTTTTCTGTTATTCATCAATTTTTAGGTTATAGTTTAGTTTTATGAAATATGATCTTCCGTAGGAGACCGGTACTGTAGCACCACCGGAGTGTGTACCTCCGGTTGAGCCAGTGTTGTTAATGCGCCTGACATCCAGTAGATTTCTCACACCCATGGTCATTTCTAATCGCTTGCTGAGCGACTTGGAAGTATTGAAATCAAGCCAGTGGTAGCTCTCAATCCGACCCACAGTGATGTCGTCACTGTCTTCCGCAGTCACATAAGTCTGAAGCGCTCCCGAGTACTTGTAAAACAAGTTGAAGCTGAGCGAGGAGGGGAAACGATAGGAGAAGCTGGTATTTGCCTCAGGCGTATAGAAATACTGCCTTAAATCACCTGTTTTGGGGGCATTCAACTGGTTGTATCTGCCAGTATAGGCTAGCCCTATTGAGAGTGAGAGATATGATGACTCGAAGCTTTGGCTCAGTCGGGCACCAAGCGACCTGAACCTGTCTATATTGACATAGCTTACGCTGGTGGCGTCAGAAGCTGACTGTGCAAGCCCGATTTGGTCTTCAATACTGTTGAAGAAGCTATTGAACGTTGTTTTAGCTGTGAATGCACTCAGCTGATAGGTTTTCTGAATGTTGACATTCACATAGTGAGATAGTTCCGGGGACAGCTCGGGGTTTCCGAATATTCTGTGATTGCTGTCTACAAACTCGAAGTACAGCTCACGGATGGAGGGGCTTCTGAATCCCCGGCCGTAGGCTACCCGCAGGGCTGTGGTGCTATTGAAGCTATACCTTGCCTGAAAGGAAGAGATGAGCTGACCGCCAAAGCTACTGTTGAAAGCCAGTCTGGCTCCGGGGCGAAGGGTAAGGGCTGTGATTGGCTGCCACTCCAAAGAGCTGTAAAGTGCCAGGTTTTGGACAGACTGTTCCTGATCTGTGATTCTTCCCCCACCTACGCTTTCCAGGGTCAGTTGATAGCCCGACTGGAAATTGAGATCAGCTGAGAGTGGGCCTGAAAGTGTAGCACCTGATTCAAAAACGCGATATGTGCTGGTATCCTGGTCACCCGTGCTGCTGGTCAGACTTTGTTCTCCGGTAACCAGGTTGTTAGAAAAGCGGGTCTTTTGGCGCTCAAAGTCTGAGTAAGACAAAAAACCATTAAAGCGCATGTTTTCAGTCCTTTTGGCTTCTATCTGAATCTGATGGACCAGTCGTTTGCTGTGGTATTCTTCATCAATAGCGAAGGGTTGATTTTCGCCATTTGGAAGAAAGTTGTTCTGGGCACCTCCATAGTTTGTGATCAGCTCGTCCAGATAGTCCAGCCGGTAGTAGAGCTGGTACTTATCACCATGATAGCGCAGAAGCCCATTGCTTTGCCATTGCTTTTTGGGCTGCCATTCATATTGGCGTGGAGCGGAAGAGCCGGTAAAGCCGCCAAAGTCATTGTGCTGCAGGCCAAACTGGGCAGAAAGGTGGTTGGAGAGCTGCTGGTTAAGAGCCAGATTTTGAATATGGCGGCCAGCTTTTAATCCATACTCCTGGCCTGCAGACTCCTCCTGAATGCTCAGTGCTATTTCTGTTAGATGCTGTGCTTCCTTTTTGGTGATGAGGTTGATTACACCTGCGAGTGCATTGGCACCATAATTTACAGCAAGAGGGCCTTCTACAATTTCAATACGCTCAATCAGGTTGAGGTTGATCTGTGAGAGGTCCGCGTTGTTACCGTTGCCATTGCGGTTGACAAGGGGGACACCGTCCAACAGAATTTTGACGTTTTGACCTGAGACTCCCAGTAGGTTCACCGTGGTACTACCAATGGCCAGGTCCTGAGACAGGCGAATGTTTAAAGTGTTGCTCAAAGCTTCGGAGAGTGATATGGCTTTGCGTGCCGTCAGCTCCTGCTCATCTATGACGTTCACAGAAAATACGGAGTTTTGGGCGCTTTGCGCCCTGAACTGACCGGTTACAACGAAATCGTTGAGCTTTTGAACGACAGGAGTGAGCTCGATGCGATATGTACCAGCCTCAGAAAGTGTGTCAGAGAAGGTTTTATATGCTGTGTGTTGCGAACGGATTGCCGCTGGAAAACTGAGCCCTTCAAAATGTACCTGGCCCGTACTGTCAGTAACTGATGACTGCGCATGACCTGACTGCAGGTCTGAGATGGTTACAAAAACCCCCTCAACAGTTTGGTCACTGTCTTTTTCAAAAAAGGTGATTGACTGGCTTTGCAGTGAGAGTGCAGCAATCAGGAGGCCTGTAATCGTCAGCGTTATTTTCATGTCTTATTTAGATTGATTCTAAACAATGGCAAAGGTAGGCCTCAGAGGCGATGGGGTTCAATCCCTACTGCTAGTCAAATTTCAATCACTAGTACTAGGGATGGAGTCACTAGCAGTAGTGATTGTGTTTAGCTCAACCCTACCCAGCCTTGTTCTGCTGCGTAGATGATCAGTTCGGTGGGGGACTTGAGGCCAAGCTTTTTGAGGATGTTTTTACGGTGAGAATTTACCGTGTGCACGCTGATAATGAGATGCCTGGCTATTTCTGCGGAGGGTTTTCCTTTGGCTATGAGTTTGACAATCTCCATTTCTCTATCTGAGAGTTCAGAGTAGCTGAAGTCTTCTCCGGTAGTAATGATGTCTACGATTTTGCCACAAAAAAACTTACCACCATCACTGATAGTATCTATGGCTTCCAGTATTTCTCTTTTGCTGCAGGACTTCGTGAGAAAGCCCCGGATACCAGCCTGAATAACAGATTGAACCCTGGCTTTGTCGTTGTCATCACTGATGATCAGGGTTTTCAGGCCAGGAAATTCCTTTTTGATTTTCCTGAAAGTACCAATGCTCAACTGGTCGCTCCACAGGTAGTCGAGAATCAGAAAATCAGGTCTAAGGCTTCTGATCTCGCCAATCAGGTCTTGTCCTTCTTCAATGGAATGTGTACGCGCAAAGAGCTTTGAATCATCAGCCAGGCGTTGGATGCCCTGACCAGTAATGAATTGTGGGTCGTATATCGCGAGAAATTGACTCAATTATATTTATTTAGACTTATTATAAATAAGAATGCAAAGATAGAAATGCAGTTCTTAAATTCAAGCCAGGGCGGGCTAATTAAGCATGTAGACTGGTGAGGCAATTATACCTGGGGTGTCTACCAGGTGCCGGCATAGTTCAGGTCTTCGTTACTGAGCTGAGCAAGGTAGGCATGTTTGATTCTGAGAATCTGACGGATATGCAGGTAGTCATGAGCGAGCCAGTTGGCCAGTACTTTGCCGGCACTCATCGGGCCAGATTTATCGTGCATAAAAAAGCTGTTCCAATCAGGGTTTTTCAACGATTTTAGCCAGACCAGCGATTTTTCGCGCTCGGTCTGCCATTCAGCCAGTTTAAGCTGATAATCCTGCCTGATGTAGCCTTTTTCAACAACCCAGGCCTCGGGATCAATGGGTGCAAATGGCTGATCAGTCGGGTTCAGGGCTGTGTTCACTCTGGTTCGAAAATCAATGGCCTCCTCATCCACCAGGTGACAGATTACTTCCAGCAGACACCACTGCTCAGGATCATATTTCCAATGGTGGGCTTCCTCATTTACTGGATGAAGAAGTCCGGGAATGACCGTCTTATTTTGTGCCAACTGATCAATAACATAACCGCTGTTCATAGAGAATTGTGAGTTTTTATGGCTGACATGCATCCTTTGCATGGCTGTTGTAGTCTTTAGACAAAATTATTAGCTATGAAGATATTCAAAACAACATTGATTTTAGCAGCCCTGTGTCTTGTAACGGTGGCATATGGCCAGAAAACTGTTAATAAGACATTTAACGGTGTAGAAAGTATTCGCATAAGTATAGCATCCGGTAACGGCATTGTAAAAAAGGGAAGTTCTCAGGAAGTAAAAATAAGCCTGGAGTATACTTATGATGACGATGAGTATGAACCCAGCTTTGAGCAGGTGGGCACCACACTCAGAATCAAGGAGGAATTTAAAAGTAGAAACAGAAACTGGAACAACCGTGGCAGGTCTGAATGGACACTGACTATTCCAGATGGTTTGATCGTAGACATGAACACTGGTTCCGGAAATATCGAGATCACGGGCCTGGAGATTGAATTGAAAGCCAACAGTGGCTCAGGTAATGTGGAAGTAGACAGGGTTACAGGTGATACCAGGTTAAGTACGGGATCGGGAAATATCAGTGTCAGGGATATGGCCGGTGAGTTGAGAGTCAATACGGGCTCAGGAACCATCCGCGTAGATAATGTGAGCGGTGATTCAGACCTCAATACAGGCTCTGGCAACATTCGTGTAAATGGTGCCGAAGGAGCGATGGGCTACAATACCGGGAGCGGTAATATCGATGCTACAGGCCTGATAATAACCGATGAATCTAAATTCAGTACGGGCTCAGGTAATGTGGATGTGGCCCTGGGTGGAGAGCTGGATGGTGATGTCAGGCTGTCCACAGGCTCTGGAAATGCTACCCTGGATTTCAATAGTTTTGAAATTGAAGGCAAGTTCACAATGCAGGCCAGCTCAGAAAATTCCATTTTGGCTCCTTTCAGGTTTGATAAGGAATATGATGAAGATGGTGGCCGTGGATGGAGAGGTCGGAATAAGCGTTATGTAAAGGAAGCCACAATCGGTACCAAAGACGTTCGCATCGACATTGGTACAGGCTCAGGTTCTGTGAGAGTGAGAAAATAATCAGGGCAATCTGTATTTAGAAAAGTCTCTTTTTTTGGTCAGAAGAGACTTTTTTTTGTACCAGGCCATCAGGGTAGATTTTCACTAAAAAAAGTTACTTCCTTCCTGTAACGATTTCAAAGTTTTCAGGTCTTTGACATAGCAAAAGGTCATTTGCACAACCGGAATCAAAACTCAAAACAATGCTCAAAAACTTTTTAAAGGTTACGATTCGTAACCTGAGACGGAACAGTCTCTATTCTTTTATCAATATCAGCGGACTGGCCATCGGGATCAGCTGTAGTATCCTCATTCTGTTATGGGTACAGGACGAAACCTCATTTGATAAATTCATTCCCAAAGCAGACCGGTTACATCAGGTCTGGCTCAATGCCGAATTCGATGGCTCCATCCAAACCTGGAATTCGGTGCCACTACCCACGTATGAAGCCATGAAGTCAGCCCATGCTAAAATTGTCAATTCGGCAGTGGCAGGCTGGGGGGCAGAGAGGCTCATTGCACGGGATGACAATCGGATTATACAGCCGGGTTACTTCGTGAGCAACGAGTTTCTGGATATGTTTGAGTTTCCTATGGTAGTAGGGAAAAGTAGCGAAGTGCTGGACGACCCCTCCTCAATCGTCATTTCAGAGTCGCTGGCTGCCATCATGTTCAAAGATGAAAACCCTATTGGTCAGTTCCTGAAGGTAGATGATCAGAGTGTGCTGAAAGTTACCGGCATTTTTGAGGATACTCCGCCTAACTCATCTTTTCAGTTTGATTACCTCATTCCCTGGAAGCACCGGGAGTCTATCGATGAGTGGGTAGTTAACCAAAAAACAAACTGGGGCAATTACTCCTTTCAGGTATTTGTAGAGTTGAGCGAAACCACTGCTGAGCAGGAGGTGGAGGCTGCCATTGCAGGCATGCTGAAAGAAAAAGGGGAGGATGATATGCCCAGAGAGTTTTTTCTGCATCCAATGCCGCGCTGGAGGCTCCACTCGAATTTTGAGAATGGCAAAGAGGCGGGTGGGCAGCATGAGTATGTAACGCTGTTCACGGTCATTGCCATGTTCATCCTGGTCATAGCCTGCATTAACTTTATGAATCTGGCTACTGCGCGTTCTGAGCGAAGAGCGCGTGAGGTGGGGATCAGAAAGAGTTTGGGTTCGAGAAGAGGTCAACTCATTATGCAGTTCTACGGTGAGTCTTTGATGATTTCGCTGATTTCTTTCGTATTGGCCATTGTGTTGGTCAGCGCCATACTACCAGCCTATAACGATCTTGTAGATAAACGGCTCTTTCTGGATTTTCAGTCCTCAGGTTTCTGGCTGTTTTCACTCACCATAATTTTTGTGACCGGTGTCGTGTCGGGTAGCTACCCATCGCTCTACCTGTCTTCATTTAACCCGGTCAAAACGCTGAAGGGTAAAGTAAGTGTGGGTAAGAATGCCAATCTGCCCAGGAAGGTACTCGTCATGTTACAGTTCGGTTTTGCCGTATTCCTGATTATCAGCACCGTAGTCATCATCAATCAGATAGACCTGGCAAAAAGTCGTGAACTGGGTTACAATCAGGAGGGGCTGATTACCATTCCTCTAACGGATGACATTACCGAGAATTACGAATTGATCAAGCAGGACCTGTTGAGCACGGGAGCAGTCGTGGCCATGACCCGATCAAATAGTGATGTTACCCAGATTAACTCCAACAACTTTCTGAGCTGGCCAGGTAAGCCCGAAACCCAGCGGGTGCTTTTCGTTACCATCACAACGGAACTTGATTATGCCAAAACAGTAGGGGCAGAGATGATCTACGGCAGAGATTTCTCTAAAGAGTTTGTCACAGACAGTTCTGCCATTGTGGTGAATAAAGCTGCTTTGGACGTGATGGGGCTGGAAGACCCAATCGGCACACAGCTTGACTTATGGGGCCAAAAGCGCACCCTGATTGGGGTGATTGACGATATCCTTATGGGCTCCCCCTATGAGCAGGTCCGCCCTATGTTTATGGTACTTGACGATTGGGGTGGATCAGTGATGGTACGACTTCAGCCCACCAATGATATGAAAGCTACCATGGATAAGGTACAAGCGGTATTTGAAAGGCATAACCCAGCCTATCCGTTTGATTATGCCTTTGTAGATGAGCGTTTTCAACGCAAGTATACCAATATCAACCTGACAAGACAGCTATCTACTATTTTTGCCGTGCTCACCATTTTTATCACAGGTCTCGGGCTTTTTGGCCTGGCCTCTTATACCGCTGAGCAACGGATCAAAGAAATTGGTATCCGTAAGGTGCTGGGCGCTTCCGTTTCCAATCTCATGTTGTTGATCTCCAGAGATTTTGCAGTTTTGGTAATGTTGGCTTTTCTGATTGCTTCGCCACTGGCCTGGTGGGGGCTCAACAACTACCTTGACAGGTACACCATTAGGGTAGATATTGCCTGGTGGGTATTTGCGGTTACAGGTATAGTTTCCCTCGTGTTTGCCCTGGCAATCGTCAGTAATCAGGCAAGGCGGGCAGCGGTAGCCAATCCGGTTAAGTCTCTAAGAAATGAATAAACCAGCCGGCCGTGTCGGCAATTAGCTACGTTTGAAGCGGTCGGGGTGAAAGCCCTGACCGTTTTTTATTCGAGCTTAACCCTTCGCGGTATTGACCGGAGATGAAGGTGTTGAATTGACAACGGATTCATGGATAAACCGGGCAGTATCCTGCCCCCAAAGCCGGTAGGTGAGAGCAGAGGGATGCACGCCATCGCTGAAAAAATCACCTGGATCACGCGCCTCGCTATGGGAAATCCAGTCTTTGAGCGATACTACATAGTCGAAGTAATGCAGGTATTCGAATTCCCTGGCCAGCCTTTTCATCTCCCGACCGTGCAGTTTCGTGAGGTTGCCCAGAAAAAAACGGAATAGCGAAGAAAATGCAATGAAGGTATGCACCGGAGGCATGCAGGTGATGGTGATTCTGGCTTCAGGGTGCTTCTTATGGAGAGACTTCACTAGCCCACGCATGGCGTTTTTCCAAAACCACGGTGTGTTGAGCCGGAAGGTGTCATTACCTCCCAGGCCGATTATGATCATATTGAATTTCTGATCTGGAATTCTGGAGACGAGTCTCTTACCAACCTGAGTGGCTGTATAGCCACTTTTAGCAACCACCTGCCAGTTAATGGTATGTCCGGTCAGCCTGGCCAGTTCTGCAGCCAGTTGCCCGCTTATACAGTCCCGGTGG
Source organism: Strombidium stylifer (assembly GCA_010577775.2). Lineage (NCBI taxonomy): Eukaryota > Ciliophora > Spirotrichea > Strombidiidae > Strombidium > Strombidium stylifer. The sequence continues at coordinate 67,300 of WWNT02000143.1, read as the reverse complement.
TCGGCTACACCCACACCGGCTATGGAGCTTTCTCCCAGCATAAGCAGTTCCAGGGGGTCACCATGCCCGTTGCTGCCACTGGGGTTTTGGGCCTCAGGCAAATCGGGAAAGTTATTCTTTAGCTGTCTGGCCTGCCAATACATGATAGGGAAAAGAGGTATGGCTATGAGTACTCCTCCGAAGTAGCGTAAGCGATCGATCAGCATTAGCGTATCAGTAAATAAATAATGGAAATAAGGGTAAAGACAATGGCACCCCCGGTGAGTACAAACTTAAGCTCTTTGGGCATACCTTTGGCAGGTTCATGAGGCCCAATAGTGAACTCCCTTTCTATAATCCCGGCCTCTTCCAGAATAGGAAGTACTTTCAACACATCTGATTCGTGAACCTGAAGTTTTACCCCACCTAAAGCCGCAGAAAAGTAGTTTTCAGACTGAATTGTCAACTCATCCTGCAGGAAACAAAAGATATCCTCTGATTGAAGTCTTCCCCTTATGATATATGCGTCCTGTGGTAGCGCGAATGTGGCTACTGTCACCATTTTATCCATGCATATCGGTGTTTACAGGATGTCTTGTTTCATATTTACCTGTCATCTTCTGAGTTTATCTTTTATCAACAAAATAACAACCGTTTAGTTAAGTATTTTCCATGTTTATATTCCCAAAAGACATAACAAAAGTGGATTTACTTTTCAGGCCAGAGGGCACATTGGTATTCATACAAAGGGTTTTAACAGGGTTAAGCCTCCGGGATGTGTATGCGTCTCTTATCTATCGGGATTTGTCGATCTGATTTTACTCACCGGGTGAACCGGAGTAGTTTGTTTAGGAGATGAAGAGTGACTTGTGATATAACGTGAAATATGACTGAAAATTTAGACTTTATAGTAACTGTGGATAGCCTGCTGTAATAAACTTATCTATCTGTATTTTAATGGGTTACAAGAGATTCGTATAACAATGTAATATAATTCTGTAACAGAAAAAAAGCTGTAAGGTGAATATAAATGCTACAATCAGAAGTATAAATACTAATTTTTTTTCGAAAGGATAAGCGGTCAGATGTCCTCCTGAATATTGCGCTACATTGGAACACCTAAACCTAAATCATACAGATATAAATGTCCTTTGCTATCCGACTAGATCAAAGTCAGTCTTTGATCAGTGTTAAGTTAATTGGTGAGTTTACACCTGAGCTGACACTGGAATTTTTTCAGGACCTTCTCCTTAAAGTCAAGCACTCAGGTGCGGAAAAGGTATTTACAGATGCTACAGAAGTAGAATTGGGCGCTCCTATACAGGAATTTCGTCATATACCCTCAGAGCTGGAGAGGATAGGTTTTCCTAAAGACCTTAAGCGGGCGATTCTGGTATCGGGAGATACTGAAACGTTCAAATTGTGGGAAAACATATTGTTCAGCAGGGGGTTCAGTCATATTCGGATTTTCTGGTCAGAGAAAGCCGCTTTGGAATGGTTGGTGCCCTGAGTAGCTATTTGGGCTTACTCACGATTTCTCCTATTGATATCCTGGGACCTGGCATGGCCTTACCTTTTTTGTAAAGCACAGCCTGTAATTGAATGTCTGTGATAGGAACTTTTGAAAACCAGGTCGTTTTAAAAGACTTATCAATACTTCTTTGTCGGGGCATTTCCCTGAGAGTTTTGTCCATAGCTGTACCCAGTACGGTTTCAATCTGTGAGTTTTTCAGATAATAGCGGAATTCCAGAGAGTCAAATTTTTGAATTTCCTCAGTGATATATTCGGTTTTAATGCTGAACTCAAGTCGCCCGTTTGTGTTAGTGATCGTTTCAGGGCTAATCGTTACAGTTGTCGTTTCGCCAAACTTCGAAATACCTTTATCGCAGGTCATGGCCGTGCCGCAGAACACGATAGTGAGTAAAGCTGATATTTGAATAAAGTGACCTGATAGCTTCATCTTTGACTCTTTCTTGATAGTTATTAGTTGAAACTCCGTTTAATAGTGGAGTGTTTTGATGGAGTTAGTCTTTACCGGGAACAGGATAAAATATCAGTAGTAATTTCTTATCCGGCATCCATGGTTATGAGCGAAGTATGTGGACTGGCTTTCTTTCTATGGGTGAAAGTACTGTTTATTTATGATTCTTCCCACGTTTTTAAGGAAGATGAACTTATTAAAAGCTTATCAGGAAGTATTCGGGCCGGTTTTGACTTCTATCTTGCTTCCTGTTTTCTGCATCAGGTCTATCTTGCCTTCCAGCCTGGCCAATGCGCTTATTACTACTTTCGCCTCTAGTGTGCATTCCGCCTTGTAACCCTGGCTGGTAATAGTAAGGTCAAAATCTTTGACCAGCTTCATCACAGCATTTGTTTCTTCATAGGGAAAGGTAAACGAGAGCTTTGCAGTGATTGCCTTTTTTACAATTTGATTGGTATCCAGGGCCTCAGCTGCTGCTGTTTTATAAGCGTTAATGAGCCCGCTTACCCCGAGTTTGGTGCCACCAAAATAGCGGATTACCACTACCAGGGTATTGGTAAGCTCCCGCGACCTGATTTGACCAAGAATTGGGTCCCCGGCAGAATGGCCCGGCTCTCCATCATCATTGGCCCGGTAGTGCTCACCTTCTGTACCGTAAGTGTAGGCATAGCAGTGATGCCTCGCGTCATAGTATGTCTTTCGAAGCGCCTCCATTTGCCCTTTTATTTCTTCTTCTGAACCGACAGGAATGGCAAAAGCATGGAATTTACTGCCCTTCTCTTTGTAAAGGCCCTCTGAGGTTTTCGCTATGGTCAGGTAACTGTCCTGCATTATGGCGAAACTACAAAAATGCGAATTAAACTGAAGGGTGTCTGAGGACCGGATTATCCTGACTGATTCATTAAAAGTTCTTCAGAATCTCCTGGTGACTGAGCAGTAAAATCACGACAACTGCCAACAAAACACCAAGTTGATTGACCCGCTGGAGCTTCTCTTTAAAAAAGATTACTGCTGCCAGGGTAGAGCCTATGATGATGCCTATGTTCAGAGATGGATATACAATGGCTCCGTTATTATCAAATGCACTGAGTGCCTTGAGCTGGAAAAAGATAGAGAAGTAATTGGGGATGCCTAGTAAAACTCCCGCCAGCATATCCTTTTTTGTGAAGCGGATCTTTTTGATTATACAGAAAATAATGCCCCAGAAGAAGGCAAAGGAGAAGGTCATTATGGGAAAGACCGGCTCTAACTCTGTGGTGATCCAGTGGTGGTTGGCATAATTAAGAGAAGTGTCAATCAGTCCGCCCATCAGGAAGACGACCAGCGGCAGTCCCAGTGTTTTGAGAGAAAGGGGGACGGCCGCTGTTCCGGCTTTTGGTTTGCTTACCATCCAAATAGCCACGAATGCAAGTGCAATGCCCAGGTAATTCCAGGCATCGAGGTTACCAATAGCGATTTTGAAAATGAAAAGACTGAAAATGACGGGGATGGCCAGCGACATTTTACTCGCCACAGTCGCTACAGCCACACCCCTTAGCTGTGTGGTACGGGCCATCAGAAAAAAAGTGGCCATGAAGATCGCCCCGAGAAAGCCTGAAAAATAAAACCAGTTGGCGGAAGTATCCACTTGTGAGGTTACTGTTTGCGGGCCTGTGTACATTAACCCGGTAATCACACAAATCAGGTAATTGGTGACTATGGCCGGCAGTGTATTGACTTTAAACCGACTGAAACCACGAAAAGCCATAAAAATGGCCACGTTGGCAAGAATAGTTAGGAGGAGGTAAGTCATTGGGGCGCAAATTTACTGAAAAGGCCCACATCCTCTATAGCTATGCAAAAACTGATTTTAAGAATGCAGCCGAAGGGGCTGTGAAATTACTACATGTTGTATATTACATTCCATAAGAATATCACACTAACAAAACCGTTTTGGCTTGAAAAAACCGGAGGTATATACTTTCTCACAAAAAATCGATACCCGGGGAAATCTGGGTTTTCTGGAGGAACTTAAAGATGTGCCTTTCGAGGTCAAGCGCATCTACTGGCTCTTTGATGTGCCTGAGCAGCAGGTACGGGGTGATCATGCGCATAAAACGGGTGAGCAGGTGATCGTTTGCCTGAAGGGTCAGATAGAAGTGGTTCTGGAGTCGAAGCAGGGAGAAGTGCAGGGCTACACGCTCAGTAAGCCTTATCAGGGACTTTATATTCCGCCCATGTGGTGGGGCAAAATGCTTTTCAAAGACCGGGCCCTGATGCTTGGCCTGGCTTCAGACGAGTTTTGTGAGGACGATTACATCAGAAACCGCAAAGATTTTTGATGGATGCACTTACCGTAACACAGCGACTTCCGGGAACGCACCAGGTCAGGTACACCGCGCTTCTTTATAATAGCAGAGATTACCTGGAGGCTAATAATGGTTTGCCCCAGCTGCATTTTTTTCTGCTTGAAAACCAGCTGAAAGAAGCACTGGGTCACATTGCTTTTTCCATTGAGGAAGGCGAAGCTATGAGCCCCGTGAAGGCACCTTTTGCAGGGTTCGAGTTGGCGCTATCGTTGGAGAGTGAGGCCATACAGTTTTTTATTCAGGAGGTGCAGCGCAGGCTTAGGGCAAAAGGGGTCAGCTTTATCAGGCTGAAGTCCGCACCATTATACTGTCACCCTTTGGCCAATTGCTTGAAGGAATGCCTGGTTCAGACAGGGTTTGCGCCAAAAACCCGGCAGGTTTATCATGCCATTGAGGTCAACGATAAGCCCCTTGAGCTACAACTCGCTTCTATGGAGCAGCGCAGGCTGCGAAAAGCGGTGAGGGAAGGGCTTGAGTTCCGGTTCGCTGCCCGTTCCGGTTTTTCCCTGTACTTCGACTTTATCAAAAGGCATAGGGAAGCCAAGGGGCACCGGCTCTCTATGCGCTGGTCTCAGCTTAAGTTGGCTATGGCTGCTACACCGGAGAACTATTTGGCTGCCGGAATTTATCAGCATGATCAGCTCATAGCGGCATCCATTATCATACGCACTTCAGAAAAAGTGGTGTACAATTTCATGCCAGCCCATGATATGGCATTTAATGCACTCAGTCCCATGGTCTTTCTACTCCAGTCACTCTACCAATGGTGCCAGCAGGAGCAAGTTGACTGGATTGATTTAGGTACCTCTTACATTGGAAAGAAAGTGAATCAGAGCCTTGTGAGTTTTAAAGAGCACATGGGAGGGCAGCCTTTTGAAAGTATGGCTTTTAGAAAAACCTTATCTTCGTGAGAAAATCACCATTGAAGTCTCAATTTCTCAAAAGCTCATCCTGGTCTTTCCTGTCGGTTGTTTTCCGGGCGATGGCAGGGCTGACTGTCAACAAGCTTTTTGCCCTTTTTCTGGGTACCAACGGAATTGCACTTCTGGCTCACTTCCAAAACCTCTCTGCCCTGTTTACCCAGTTTCCCAATGAAGGTGTAAACAGGAGTATCATGAAATACTGGTCAGACCCAAAGGTAGAGGAGGCCGCCAGGAAAAGAATTTTCCAGTCGGGATTCTGGGTCAGTAATGTGCTTATGCTGATTGTTTTCGGGATCATGTACTGGCAGAAATCATACTTCTTTGAGCGGTTTATCAACGATTATACCGAGGTACAATTCTTTGCCATACTCATTCCCTCTGTATCGTTGATGATCATGACCGGACTGCTCAATTCGGTGATTCTGGCAAGAAGAGATGTAAAAGCCTATGCTTTTATCAGCATTGTGGGTATGCTCATGCTGGTAGCCATTGTGTACCTGGGAGTTACTCAGGGTACGATGGATCAGGCATTGTTAAGCTTTGTAGTGGGCTATGCTGCCATGTTTATTGCATCGCTTGGCTATTTTGTATTACATCGAAAAACCCTGAATCTTACCATCAAATCGCCTGACAAAACCTCCGTAAGAAAAATATGGAGCTTTATCATTATGGCGGTGAGTTCTGTGGTATTCGGTAAGCTACTGGACTTTGGGGTGAGAGAATATATTCTGGAGCTTTATGGAGAAGACAGGACAGGACTTTGGCAGTCTGTGGCCAAAATGTCCGGCAGTTACATTCTCGTCTTTACCGGCACCATCGGAGTAGTGTATTATCCAAAAATGGCTTCGTTGATTCACGAGCCAGAGAAACTACGTGCCTATGTATTGAAAGTAACGGGCTTTGTTACTTTCATCAGCATCATTTGCCTTGGGGTCTACTACCTCAACAGGGAATTTATACTCGAACTGTTTTTTGCCGATGGCTTTGAAAGAGCAGGGTATTTAGTGCGTTATCAGGCGTCAGGAGACTTCTTTGCTTTAATTTCATATCTGCTGGCGTACCTGCTTTCGGCCCAGGTAGCTACCTGGAGATACATAGCGGCACAGGCTTTCTCAGCTGGTCTGTATGTACTCTTTGTTACGCTTCTGCTGGAGCATTATAACCTGGAAGCACTCACGTTATCTTACATGTTCCGCCATATCGGTTTCTTCATCATTCTGGTGCTTTTTAACAGAAGATTACTCTTTAAATGAAGCCGCTGGTTACAATCATTGGCATTTCTCATAATCATGAGCCTTTCATCAGTGAGGCGCTCTCCGGCATTTGGGCACAAACCTATGACAGTCTTCAGGTCATTCTCATGGATGATGCCAGTACAGACGGCAGCAGGGGCCTTATTGCTGACCTGATCGGCTCCCGGGAGCAGGTGACTTTTATTCCCCATAAACAGAATAAGGGATACATCAACACCTTTAATGAGGCACTTAAATTGGCGCAGGGAGAGTTTATAGTGGATTTTTCCCTGGATGACGTAATGGAGCCCGGTTTCATAGAAAAGAGTGTAGCATCCCTCTTGGCTGCCGGCCCCGACTATGGAGTATCATTTACCAATGCTGTTTATATCAACAGTCAGTCACAGGTCACCGACAATCACTATGAACTATTGAAAAAGAAGGGCATGATCAGGGAAATGCCTCAGGGCAATGTGTTCGAAATGGTAGTCAGGCGCTACTTCATTTGCACACCCTCCATGCTGATCAGAAAAGAAGTATTTGACAGGCAGGGGCCTTATGACAGCACATTGGCTTTTGAAGATTTTGACTTTTGGGTCCGCTCCAGCCGGTATTTCAAATATGTGTATACTGATGAAGTGCTGATAAAGAAGCGTAAGCTCAGAAACAGCTTATCGGCCCATCGCTATCGCCACTGGGAAAATGAGCAACTTATCTCGGTCTTTAAGGTTTGTCAGAAAGCGTTTGCGCTCTGTAAAACCAGAAGTGAGCTGAAAGCCCTGAGATCACGGCTCTTTTATGAGTACCGTCAGGCCCTGAGGTCCGATAATGCACCATTGGCTACACAGTACCGGCAACTAATGATTCAAGCTGGTGGCAATTCATTATTGCTGACCCTGACTCGCTGGTTTATGAAACTTGGCTTTGATTACCGCAGAGCCTGATTTTACCCTGGAAGTATCCTTGAGGCAGACCGTTTTTGTTTTATGGCCATAACTGCGAATGCCGCAATCAAGATCAGGATCAGTGTCATGTCTGTGATACTTTTTACCAGAGCACTCTGGCCGATAAGCTGAACGGGAAGGAGGAAGGCAGGCTGGACCCAGATCATTGTGGCAGCCCAGATCAAAATGCTACCAGTCAGGTACCTGATCAGCAAAAACTGCGAGTGCGGGCTTTCTGGCTGTGCTAACCTTACACGCTCGATATGACCATAAACTATAAAAGTAACGCCCAATGCACAGAGCTGGAGGATGATGGTTAAGGTGTAGTTGACAACGGGAGCATCTACGGTTAACGCATGGTAAATAAAAGTGCCTGACCAGAGCATTATAGACGAAATAAGCCTGTAGAAGAACAACATAAAGATGGCCGTGATAAAGGGAAAGTAGGAGCTGATAGAAAAACGGTTATAAGCTTTTTTCAATGTATCAGGACTGCCAATACGGTGTTGAGCCACAAGTAGCCTTTCCTCTTCGTTAAGTTTGCTGCTTTGAACTTGATCCAACTCTTCTCTCAGGTGTGACTCCAGTTCATCAAGTTGCTCGGCCGAAAATCTACCGTTCTTTGACAGTGCTATTCTCCAGTTTTTAATCGTGATTTCAGTATGCATTGTATTGAGTTTTGTCTTTGAATTTAGCTGGCCAAACCGCGCAGCTGCGGTTTTCTACCCTGCCTGATGTTTATAACCACAAACCAGACAAAAGCGAGGAAATAAAAGAGTGCTCCCCAAAATATAGTAATCAGTGCTTGTCCGTAACGGGCTGCATCGGACGGAAATATAAAGGCATATCCAAGATAAACTGATACAATGGCAATAAGGCCAATAATGGCCGTGGTATTGGCCTTTACAAGACTCATTTTTCGCTGAACAAGTCTATAGATAAAGTAGATAAGGATCACGGCTGTCAGTTCCAATAGCAGATAAATACCCAAAAAATACACTTGATTGTCAAGCTGCCCTGCAATGTATAGGTCTTGCATAATCAGTCGTGCCATTTTGGAAAGAATAATCAGCATAGACATAAAAATGAAGGCCTGCGCAAACCACGATATCTTACGAAACCGAAAGGTATCTGATTGCTCATAGGCCTTATCGAGTGTTGAAGTTGATCCGAGACGATGAGTCGCCAGCAAAAATTGCTCTTCCTCAATGAGTCCCTTTTCTCTCAGCCCATCCATTTCATCCACCAGGTGACTTGCTAACTCATCCAGGTCTTCCTGGCTGTAGTTGCCTGAAGCCCAAAGCCTGTTGCGCCAGGAGCTGATGCTGTGATTTAGATTAAATTCGGCTGTACGTTCCATAAGCTTGTAAACATTTGATTGAGTGCTAACCAGTTTTTCTTTTCAGTGGCCAGAACGGCCTTGCCACTTTTGAGCAGACGGTAATACTTACGTTTTCTGCCTGTTGCTGAAGACTCCCAGAAAGATTCGATCAGGCCCTTGCGCTCCAGTTTATGTAGAATGGGGTACAAAGTGCCGTCTTTCCATGCTATTTGATCCTCAGAAATTTCTTTGACCCTTTGAATGATCATATAACCATAATTTTCACCTTCCTCCAGAATGGAGAGGATTAAGGGAATACTGGAAGCACCTACAAGTTCTTTAGAGAGATTTTCCATAAGTAGAAGTTCTATGTAGTACAATATTACATTGAAGTTCTATGTAAAACAAGCACAAATAGCAATATTGTCGTTGGGCATCGTAGCAACCTGATCACTTTGTTTGGGCTTGCTTCTTTTTACATTTATCTTCCGCTAATAATTTTATTTCTCCTATGAGTATTCAAATCAAGAAAATCAACAAACTCCTGGTGGCCAACCGTGGAGAAATTGCGATTCGCATTTTGCGGGCGGCTTCTGAGCTTAATATTCGCACAGTGGCCGTTTATACCTATGAAGACCGCTATTCGCTGCACCGCTACAAGGCAGATGAGGCTTACCAGATAGGAGATGATACGGAGGCACTAAAACCCTATCTGGACATTGATGAAATTATAAGTGTAGCCAGGCGAGAGGGCGTAGATGGGATTCATCCCGGGTATGGTTTCCTTTCTGAAAATGTCAGGCTGCCCCGCAGGTGTAGAGAAGAGGGCATTATTTTCGTAGGGCCTCAACCTGAGGTCATGGAGCGGCTGGGAGATAAGGTGCAGGCAAAAATTGTAGCCAGAAATGCTCAGGTACCGCTGATAGAAGACAGCAAGAAAGACCTCACTTCATTCGATATTGTAAAAAAGGAGGCAGAGCACATTGGGTTTCCGCTGATGGTAAAAGCTGCTGCCGGAGGCGGAGGGCGTGGAATGCGCGTGGTCAGAAAGTCCAGTGAACTGGAAGTCTCTTTTAATGAAGCACGCAGTGAGGCAGCCAAGGCCTTTGGTGACGATACGATTTTCCTGGAAAAGTTCATCGACAACCCGAAGCACATTGAGGTGCAGATTATGGGTGATAACTACGGTAACCTGGTGCACTTGTATGAGCGCGACTGCTCCGTACAGCGCAGGTACCAGAAGGTGGTGGAAATAGCTCCTTCTGTTACCCTAAGTCAGGCTACCAGGGACAAGCTGTATGAGTACGCATTGAAGATCACCCGTGAGGTAAACTACAATAATGTGGGTACGGTAGAGTTTCTGGTGGATGCGGAAGAGAATATCTACTTCATAGAAGTCAACCCCAGGGTGCAGGTAGAGCATACCATTACAGAAGAAATTACAGGCATCGACATAGTACGCTCTCAGATAGAGATTGCTCAGGGCTATCCGCTGGAGGATCCACGTATATTCATCAAGAGTCAGGAAGACGTACAATGCAACGGGTATGCTATCCAGTGCCGCATTACCACGGAAGACCCTGAAAATGGTTTCAAACCAGACTATGGAACCATCATCGCTTACCGGAGTGCCGGTGGTTTTGGCATTCGGCTGGATGCCGGTAACTGCTATGCCGGGGTAACTATCTCCCCCTTCTTTGACTCTATGCTGGTGAAGATATCGGCCAAAGGCAGAACACTCAAAGGAGCTTCGCAAAGGCTACAGAGAGCATTGTCAGAATTCAGAATCAGGGGAGTGAAGACCAACAAGGGTTTCCTGGAGAATGTATTGAAAAACCCGGTTTTCTATAAAGGACAAGCGACAGTCAGGTTCATTGAGGACCATCAGGAGCTTTTTGACATGCCTCGCTATATGAACCGGGCAACGCGACTGCTCAATTACCTGGGTGAAGTAGCCGTGAATGGCAACTCGAATGTCAAAAATGTAAATAGGGGCATTGTATTTCGGGACCCCAAAGTGCCTGAATTTGACAGACTGGGGGAATACCCCATGGGTACTAAAGATCTGCTGACCAAACTTGGGCCGGTAGAGTTTGCCAAGTGGGTCAAAGACCAGAAGCAGGTACTGTTTACCGATACTACTTTCAGAGATGCCCATCAGTCGCTGCTGGCTACCCGTATGCGCACCAAAGATATGCTGCAAGTGGCTGAAGGGCTGGCCAAAAATCATCCACAGATTTTTTCGATCGAAATGTGGGGAGGTGCCACTTTTGATGTGTGCATGCGATTTCTGAATGAGAATCCCTGGGAGCGACTGCAGCTGATCAGGGCTGCCGCCCCAAACATTCTTACACAGATGTTGCTCAGAGGATCCAATGCCGTGGGCTACAAAGCCTACCCTGACAACCTGATTGAGAAATTCATTGAGAAGGCCGCTGAAAATGGCATGGACGTATTCCGTATTTTCGATTCGCTCAACTGGGTGGAGGCCATGAAGGTGAGCATCCGTACCGTTCGTGAACGCACTGATTCTCTTGCTGAAGCTTGTATCTGCTACACCGGAGATGTGTTGGCTAAAGACACTAAGTACAACATTCAATATTATACAGACATGGCCAGGGCCCTGGAAGATGAAGGCGCCCATATGCTGGCGATTAAAGACATGGCTGGCCTTTTAAAACCACAGGCTGCCTCCGTACTGATACCTGCCTTAAAACAAGCCGTGGATTTACCGATTCACCTGCACACGCATGACACATCGTCTATGCAGGCTACCACCTATTTCAAGGCCATTGATGCTGGTGTGGATGTGGTGGATGTAGCCATTGCCAGTATGTCCGGCCTTACATCACAGCCTAATTTCAATTCCATGGTAGCTGCCCTGCAGGGGCATGAGCGCGACCCGCAGATGAATCTGAAAAAACTCAATGAATACAGCAATTACTGGGAAGATGTAAGGGAGTATTATTACCCCTTTGAAAGTGGCCTGAAGGCAGGTACGGCCGAGGTGTATGATCATGAAATCCCCGGAGGGCAATATTCGAATTTACGACCTCAGGCGAGAGCACTCGGGTTGGAAGATAAATTTGGCCTTGTGAAGAAAAATTATGCTATTGTCAATCAGCTATTCGGGGACATAGTCAAAGTGACACCCTCCTCTAAAGTAGTAGGGGATATGGCCTTGTTTATGACCGCCAACAACCTTACGGCAGAAGATGTTCTGGAGCGTGGTGATAACTTGTCTTTTCCTGAATCGGTGGTCAGTCTTTTCAAAGGGCACCTGGGGCAGGCACCAGGAGGCTTTCCGCAGAAAATCTCAGGCATAATTCTGAAAGGAGAGAAGGCATTTACAGACAGGCCTAATGCACACCTGGCTCCCGTAGATTTTGACAATGAGTTCAAGGTGTTCCAGAAAGAGTTCAGCACCTATTGCAATGAGCTCGATTTTATTTCATACAAGCTTTATCCCAGGGTTTTCCGTGACTTTTATGACCACTGGCTGGAATACGGGGAGGTAAGGCACTTGCCGACTCCCGCTTTCTTTTATGGAGTTAAGCCCAACGAAGAACTGTTTGTTGAGATTGGTAAGGGCAAACACATTATTGTAAAAATGCTCTATCAGACCGAAGCTGATGACAATGGCATCCGCAGGGTATTCTTTGATCTGAATGGCCAAACCAGGGTGATTGAAGTGCGTGATCAGAGCTATAAGGTGACCAAGGCGATTAACGCCAAGGCTGAGCTGGAAAATCAGGTGGGCTCTCCACTACAGGGCAGGCTTGCTGAAACCAGGGTAAAGGGAGGGGATAAAGTGACCGAAGGTCAGCCACTCTTTGTGATTGAAGCGATGAAGATGGAGACGACCGTATCGGCACCAATGGCTGGCACTGTCAAACGGGTATACCTGGAAGCCGGAGCCATGGTGCAGCAAGATGATATGGTGGTGGAGATCGAGTAGGGGAATGACTGGTTAGCAGAAGAACTCAACTATCACATAATCAATACCTCCCCGGCTGAAGACGTCATTTGTTTGGGTAAAGCCAAAACGCTCGTAATAGGCGCATTTGTCTTTCCTGGCATTGCACCAGAGCCGGTGGACTCCTTTGTTGCGCGACTCGGTGATGAGGTGTTTCATCAGGGCAGAGCCATAGCCTTTGCCTTGTTGGCTGGTTGCTGTTGCGAACTTGCGAAACTGTGCAGTCTTTCCGTTGATAAAGAGAGAAATCACTGAGACCAATTCACCATTTACAAATAGTCCAAAATGGATACCTTGTTCGTCATAGGTGAGTTGTACATAAGCTAAATCACGGTCCGGCCACATCACACGGTGGCGAAGTGGCCAGGTATCTGCTGCGGTAACTTCTCTGATTTGCATGTCGTGAGCCATTCGATAAGTGCTAGTTATTCAAACGGATTGTCTTGAGAACACACCAGCAATAACCATGAATAAAATAGGCCAGCCAAGCCAAAGAAGAATGATCAAGGCCGAAAATACTTTATCACTCAATTTTAAATGCGGATTGTACTTTGAAAGGCCAAGTGTGGTGATGTCGCCCGATCCCCTGGCTTTGAGGTAGAACCTACGGCCATGTTTCTTATAAGCATATCTGTTCGCAAGGATGAAGGTGCTATATATGACTGAGGGAAGGGTGATAAAGCCATAAATGAAAGGGCTTCTTTCTCCCGCAATTAGAAAAGATAGCGTAGTAGTCAGAGAAATAAGGAGGATAGAAGTTCTAAATACTGAAGCGATCCTGAAAGTTGACGAATAAACGATTAAACCCGACAGTAAGTAACTGGGAGCCAATATGATGATTTCAAACTGTGTCAACTTCTATCGATTATAGCAGCTCCCGTAACTCTTCTTCAAAACCATTACTGAGAATGGGGAATCGGCACCAGGTACGGGGATCCACATTAAACTCGTCCAGATGAAAGGCTGGTGCCAGTCGCTCACGCTTCCATTGGTTACGACTCCATAGCCTGTAAAACTTCACAATATGGCTTTTCAGCAATGAGGCAGTTTCCAGTTCGCGGGGTTGGAGCAGGTCAAAAACCTCTTTTGGAGAGCTATGGTCCCGGATCGCGAGTTTTTCTATCTCCACCATGATGTGGTAGGGCATCAGGTCATCCTCATCAGTTTGCGATTGTTCCAGCGGGCGTAGCTCAGCCGTAGGCGGCAGTGAGTTGACCGGGGCAAGTCCGGTATAGCCCAGCTTTTTTTCGGCATGGTGCAGCCACTGACGGATGTAGGTCTTGTCTACACTGGAAATGGGAGCAATACTACCGCTGGTATCACCATCCATGGTGGTATAGCCCACATCGCCCTCACTGCGGTTTGAGGTGGTAATCAGTAGTGCATTTTGAATGTTAGCCAGCATCCAGATGATAGGGCTACGCGCCCGCGCCTGGATATTCTGCAAAGCCAGGTCATCCGTTTCCCAAGTCAGGGGGCGATTGAGTACACTTTCTATGGACCGCGTATAGCTGGCCACAGGCTCATCTATTTTCCAGTCGTGGAAGGTAGCTCCTATGGATTCGGCTAGCACTCTAGCGGCATTTAAGGTGGTCTCAGATGAGTTTTGAGTACCCTGATAAGCGGTAGTCAGTAGTTTAGCTACAATTTCTTTTTCGTATAGATCCGAAGTCAGTTTTGGGGCTAGTCGGGCGAGAAACTCTTCGTTACCCAATTGGTTGAGTCCTCTTCTCACCATTTCGGCTACGAGCACCGCGCAGGTGGCTGAGTCAGCACCACCGCTGAGCGACAGTACAAAGCCATTGCTTCTGCTTTTTCTCAGGTAGTCATATAGGGCCAGCGCAGCTGCAGCAGGAAACTCTTCCTCTTTGCTAACCGTTGGCGACACATGCTGTTTGTTTATTTCGCTACTGCCTTTATGTTCTACCTCACAGCTTAGTACCTCAAACTCATTGAAAGAAAGGAGTGCATTGCGCAGGAGCAGGTGGCCATGCTGACTGATCATCATTTCGCCATCATAAATCATGCGTCCTGCTTCATTGCCAAGCAGGTTGGCATATACATAGGTACAGTGAAATGAGCGCGATGACTGGGTCACCAACTCAATACGCTCGTGCGTTTTGCCCATGGCAAAGTGGCTGGCACTCGGGTTGAGAATAAGATTGACACCTTTCTCAAATAGCCTGCAGGCCGGTCGGTCAGGCCCGCGCCAGGCATCTTCACAAATTTCAAAGCCTATCTTCCAGTCTTTGAAGTCAAAAGTCAGGTCACCGATGGGGTATTTCTTTCCGTCTATCTCCAGTGTTCCGGTCTTGTCAACTGGCCAGGGTTTAAACCAACGTGGCTCATAATGCACCCCATCCAGAGCCATGTATTGCTTGGCGTATACACCCAGAATCTGCTGGTCGTGTACCACCACAGAGCAGTTGTATAGTCTGTTTTCGAAGTAGAGGGGCAGGTTGAGGCTGGTAAACAGGCCTTTGGTCTCACTGACCAGTTCGGGAATAAAGCTTTTTGCTTTTGCCGGCAGCCATTCGCTCAGAAAAAGGTCTTCGCAGCCATAAGCCGTTATAGACAACTCCGGCAGACACAGGATATCAATCTTTTGGTTACGCGCTTCTCTCAGGGCCAGTTTTAACCTGTTGATGTTAGCTGTCCAGTCCAGTGGAGTCTGGTTGACAGTTGCGGTTCCAATGCGGTAAGTGGCCATGTTATTCCAGTTCTAATAGGATACAAGCTTCGCGGGCAGCATCTTGTTCTGCCTTCTTCTTGCTTAAACCATGTCCTTTGGCGATTGGTTCGCTGTCAATCTTTACTTCTATAATAAACTCCTTAAAATGCCCTTTGTCTATTGTTTCCACATGATCAAATACGGAGGTTTTGGAGTTCTTTTGGGTCCACTCAATCAGTTTGCTCTTATAGTTCTTGGTGGTTTTTATCAGCTCCTCTATGTCAAAATGCGGCAGCAGGAGTTTGGTGACAATAAATGTGCGACTGGCATTAAAACCCTTGTCTATGTACACGGCACCTACCAGTGCTTCCAGTGTATTGCCGTAAAGTGACTTATGTGAGTTGGGAGTTTTGCGCTTACCATCATATTTCACAATGTCAGGTACGCCAATGGTACGGGCAAGCTGATTGAGCGAGTCACGACTTACTATCCTGGACCTGATCTCGGTAAGAAAGCCTTCGTCTTTGAATGGGTATTTCTTAAAGAGGTAGTCGGCCACCACCATGCCCAGCACGGAGTCGCCAAGGTATTCAAGGCGTTCATTTGACTCCTTAAATCCTTTTTTTACGGATTTGGCCACGGAGGTATGTTGTGTGGCAATTTTGTAAGGCTTTAAATTCAAAGGCTTACTGCCCACAATCATTTTGATCGAAGCAATAAGCCTTTTTTCTTCTTTAGTATAACTTCTGAATGCGGATAGTAAACGGTCCTTCACCAACCGCAATTTTAGTCAATTTTCTTAAAAACAACAGAAGTGTTGTGACCACCAAAGCCGAATGTATTGCTCAGTGCAATATTGATTTCACGCTCCTGAGCTTTGTTAAAAGTGAAGTTTAGTCGTGGATCAAAGTTTTCGTCATCAGTGAAATGGTTGATAGTAGGAGGTACTATCTGGTGTTGGATAGCCATGATAGAAGCTATTGCTTCTATAGCACCGGCTGCCCCTAAAAGGTGGCCGGTCATTGACTTGGTAGAGCTGATGTTCACATTGTAAGCGTGATCGCCAAATACTCTTTCAATCGCCATGGCCTCACTAATATCTCCCAAAGGAGTAGAGGTACCATGTACATTGATATAGTCAACGTCAGTTGTGGCAATATTGGCATCTTCCAGTGCATTTTCCATTACACTCTGTGCCCCAAGCCCTTCAGGGTGTGGTGCTGTTATATGGTATGCATCTGCAGACATCCCTCCACCCAGCAATTCTGCATAGATTTTGGCACCCCGCGCTTTTGCATGCTCATACTCTTCAAGAACAATGGCACCTGCTCCTTCGCCCAAAACAAAACCGTTGCGGTCTTTATCAAATGGTCTGGAAGCAGTTTCAGGATTGTCATTACTCTCCGAAAGTGCTTTCATGGCATTAAAACCGCCTATACCGGCTTGCGTTACTGCTGCTTCAGAGCCGCCTGTGATCATAAAATCAACCTTACCTAACTTAATGTAGGTCATGGCATCGATCATGGCATTGGTAGCTGAGGCACATGCAGAAACGGTTACAAAGTTAGGTCCGTTAAGGCCGTATTTGATAGAAATAAGACCAGCAGAAATGTCTGCGATCATTTTTGGAATAAAGAATGGATTGAAACGTGGCGTACCATTGCCACTGGCATAGCTTTCTACCTCGTCCTGAAAGGTTTTCAATCCGCCAATACCAGAACCCCAAATCACTCCACCTCTGCGTCTGTTGATTTTTTCCAAGTCAATACCTGAGTGTTCCACGGCTTCCGTGGCTGCTATCATTGCATATTGAGTGAATAAATCCATTTTACGCACCTCTTTTCTATCGAAGTGGTCGAGCGGATCATAACCTTTTACCTCGCAGGCAAATCTGGTTTTGAATAATTCGGGATCGAATCTGGTGATGGGACCAGCCCCACTCACACCTTTAATAAGGTTAGACCAATAAGAATCAAGGTTGTTTCCTAAAGGTGTGAGTGCGCCAAGGCCAGTAACTACAACTCTTTTTAACTGCATATATGAGTCGTAAGAAAAGTTTTATTAAACGTTTGCTTCCAGATAGGAGATGGCATCTCCAACTGTACCGATATTCTCGGCCTGATCATCTGGAATAGAAATATTAAATTCTTTTTCGAATTCCATGATAAGTTCAACAGTATCAAGAGAATCAGCTCCCAGGTCATTCGTGAAGCTCGCTTCAGGCGTAACTTCCGATTCTTCAACACCAAGTTTGTCAATGATGATGCTCTTAACTTTTTGTGCTATTTCAGACATTTCAGATAAAATTTTGGTTAAAACACGCTGCAAAGAAATGCAATTTAACTATAATGTCAAACTTATTTCGCAATCTTGTTTCACCACCACTCAGTGGCTAGAATCCGCTTATTTAGGGCATTATGGCTAAAAACAGACTTGATGTTGCTTATGATTTTGAATTCGAACTTATTGCCCTGAATACCAATGTGAAAGAGTATAAACTAGCCTGGGCCGTGAATAAGAAGCTTGGGCTTAGACTTGCCAAAGAAGAGAATATTTCTATTGATTTTTCCGGAGGAAAGCTGCTCTCAATATCTAATTATTGCTGGAAAACTGAGTACATAACTTATCGCCTGCTTAAGAACCGGGCAGAAAACGCAGAGGGGAAGTTTAACGCCTTCCTGATTCCGGAGATGAAGCATTTTGACTACTTCCTGATGGTTGCAGACGATTCCGCGACTTTTCAGATTAATCCTTTCATTTCAACTATCAAAGGAATACCTTTCGTCCAATTTGCAGTCAGTGTAGATACTGCTGCCTTAAAGTCAAAGGACAATCTTATATTTTAAAAATGGGTCATACAGCCAAATCCAACAGGGCTAAAATTGTAGCCACGCTGGGTCCTGCCAGCCAGTCGAAAGAAGTGATTCGAGAGCTGATATATTCAGGAGTCAACGTTTTCAGACTGAATTTTTCACATGGAGATCATGCCACCCACGCCACCGTGATTGAAAGAATACGTGAGGTAAATGAAGAACTCAGGGTGCATACTTCTATTTTACAGGATTTGCAGGGACCAAAAATCAGAATTGGTCAGGTAGAAGGGGGGGAGGTAATGATCCAGCCCTCGCAGCAGATTGTTATCACTACCAAGGATATGGTAGGGACAAGTGAGATGGTAAGCACTACCTATAAAAACCTGGCAACTGACGTTAAGCCCGGTGACACCATACTGATTGATGACGGTAACCTGGAGTTATTCGTGAAATCGACTGATGGAGCAGATGTAACCTGTGAAGTAAAGTATGGCGGCTCATTGAAGTCCCGTAAAGGAATCAACCTGCCTTTTACTGAGGTTTCAGCACCTTCGCTGACAAAAAAGGATATAGAAGACCTGGCTTTTGGTATAGAGCAGGAGGTAGACTGGATAGCGCTTTCTTTTGTACGCCATGCTGACGATGTGCGCGATTTGCGCAGCAGAATCCAGGCGAAGGGTAAAGACATTCGTATTATCTCCAAAATAGAGAAGCCTGAAGCACTTAAGAACATTGATGAGATTATTGAAGAATCTGATGCACTGATGGTTGCGCGTGGCGACTTGGGTGTTGAGATTGTGATGGAAGAAGTGCCCATGGCACAGAAGATGATCGTAGAGAAGTGTAACCACTCTGCCAAGCCGGTAATCATTGCTACCCAGATGATGGAAAGTATGATCAAAAACCCAAGGCCTACCCGGGCAGAGACCAACGATGTGGCCAATGCGGTGCTGGATGGTGCTGATGCCATGATGCTTTCGGCAGAAACCGCTTCAGGTAAATATCCTGTGCAAACGGTGAAGTCAATGGCCAGAACCATTGCTTCAGTTGAGGGGGCTACGGACATTATTTATGACAAAATTGAGCTGCCAAATCCAGATAGTGACAGGTACCTCAGTGACAATGTCATGTTTGGTGCGGCCAAGTTGAGTGAACGGGTTGGGGCCAGGGCCATTGTAGGCAATACTGTTTCAGGGTATACGGCTTTTAAACTTTCATCTTACCGTCCGAATGCGCGTATTTACATATTTACACCCAACAAGAAGTTGCTGAACAAACTGAGTCTTGTGTGGGGTGTGGATGCCTACTATTATGATAGTGAGGAATCTACTGATCAGACCTTTAAAGATCATGAGAACATATTGAAGGCCAATGGGCAGATTGAAGAGGGTGACGTCTTCATTACTACAGCAAGTATGCCGCTGAAAGAGAGAGGCAGAACGAATATGCTCAAACTGAATGTAGCAGACTAAGCGCCTAAATCTGAAGGTCCCAGTGATGGGACCAAGATCACGTTTTCTTTACTGACGATGACCTGTCCAGCAGGACTCCCCTTGCGTTTGCGAACGAATTTTGCAGGAGTGACAATAACAGGTATCAGGCTGTCAGTTTTTCTTTTAGAATAATAGGCCGCCAATGCGGCAGCGCGTTCTATTACCTTTTTCGGAGCCACCTTGCCAGACTGATGTTTGATGATTACATGAGAGCCTGGCACGTCCTTCGCATGGAGCCATAGGTCTTCTTTATAAGCGTGCCTCAGTGTTAGCTCATCATTGGCTTTGGCGTTTTTACCCACCCAAATCTTAAAACCTTGAAACTCAAAAGCCTTGTACGGTGTAGAGACTTGTTGTTTGCCGGTAGCTGTTTTATCTAAATTGTGAGCTTTGATAAACTGCTTAAGTTCCTTATAGCTTTGTATATATGCTAGCTCAGCCTGAATTTGCTGTAAGCTTTCTATCAATTCGTATTTTTTGAAGACATTGGCTTCTGTTTTCTCAACTTCTATTTTCCTGTTTTTGCTTTTACGGTAATAATTCTCAGCATTTTTTTGCGGACTTAACTGTGGGTTGAGTTTGATGCTCACCTCCCGTTCATTATAAAAGTTGAATAGCCTGACACTTTTAGTATTGCGAGGAACCTTATGCAGGTTGGCCATCAGAATATCTGCAAGCTGTTCTGGTTGTATATCATCTACCAGACTTTGTAGTCTTGCCTCAGACTTTTTTATATATCGCTGGGTACGGCTAATCTGTTTTGTGATTTCTGTCTCTATACGCTGTTTTTCAGTATGGAAGTAATATAGGCGCGTATAAGTAGCATAAAAGCGGTTATAGGCAGCTATGGGGTCTGAACCTATTGGTTCTGCATCGGCCAAAGGTAGCATTGACAGTATCGGTTTGCCCTTCAGGCTGTTTATGTAGAAAGGGTTGGTGCTTAATTGCTGCGTTGTGTCCTGTAGCATTTGCCATTGTTCGAAGGGGGATAAGCTTTCAAAACCCTGTGTTTTCAGGTAGGCAAGCGGGATATTGCCAAAGGTGGGGTAGAAGTCTTTCAGTTCAGGGTTTGACAGGTACAGTGCCCGTGTTCTCTCAATAGGCCGGTCAAGCTGCTGCAGGTCCAGGCCGAGGTCACCGGGTAAGCTGTTCTTGAAAAGTGAGACTGGTCTGGCTTGCTCAAACAAGATAATGTTGGATCGGTTACCGTGCATCTTGAACAGGAGCGTGAAGTTTTGCAGGTGTATGGCAAAAGCACGTTCGTTAAGAAACATCTGCAGAGAAGTCACCTTCAGCCCTTCCAGCTCTGTGAACTGGTTGGCAGAGTTGCGTCTGCTTCTCATAAAGCGTTCCGGAAAGGAGAGGGTAGTAAAGCTACTGGTCAAGGTGGCCCTGATGTAAAAAGGTGATGTTTCCTTTGGTGTAAAGCACAGGATGAGTTCATCTTTTTCCTGGCTGAACGCTTCTGTAAAAACTGATTCAGTGAGCACAGGCTCCAGGGAGGTGACGAGTCGGTTCAACGCGTAATAATTGACCTGCACCTAGAGGACTATTTTCAATCCATCATGGGCTATGCTGACATTTTCCGGTAGCTTTTCCGATACTTCAGCATGTCTGCCGAGTTTGTGACTGATATGTGTCAGGTAAGTAT
Source organism: Strombidium stylifer (assembly GCA_010577775.2). NCBI lineage: Eukaryota > Ciliophora > Spirotrichea > Strombidiidae > Strombidium > Strombidium stylifer. The sequence continues at coordinate 45,967 of WWNT02000143.1, read as the reverse complement.
GCTCTGCGTCCATTTCATGTGCAAATTCAAGTGCTTCATCCAGCGTCATATGACTGATATGAGGTGCTTGTTGCAGGGCATTGATCACAAGGTACTTAGAGCCTTTGATCTTTTTCTTTTCGCTGTCAACAATGGTTTTAGCATCGGTGATGTAGGTGAAATCCTTAACTCGGAAACCGTATACCGGCAACTTGTAATGCATTACCTCTATTGGGGTGATATGGGTATTGCCAATGTGAAATGGGGCATTTTCAATAGGATGAGTGATTACCCTGGGGACTCCAGGGTATTTTATATCTGCAAACACATAGGCAAACTCTTGCTTCAGTTGGTTTATCACATGCGCTCTGGCGTAAAGTGGCATGTCCATTTTCTGTAAAAAGTTGAATGACCGGATGTCGTCCAGGCCAGCCGTGTGATCCTTGTGTTCATGCGTAAAAATAACGGCATCCAGGTGTCTGAGCCTCTCTCTGAGCATTTGTTGTCTGAAGTCCGGGCCAGTATCTATCACCAGGCTAAGGTCATCTGTCTGGATATGGATAGACGACCTTAGGCGTTTATCTCTGAAGTCGAGCGAGCGGCAAACTTCGCATGTACATCCTATTACAGGTACTCCCTGCGAAGTTCCGGTTCCGAGAAAGGTAACTTTCAAAGGTTAAGTGCTGTTTGGTGTAGTTCAGAAAGTAGCTTCTGGTTTTTCTCGGTCAGTTTTGACTGATCAATGGAGACTGACTTAAGAATATCAATCAGGCAGCTGATTTTACCGTCTACTGTGTAGTATTTGTTGACGATGGCAATTTTGGTGTCTTTCAGCAGGCAGTAGCCTGATTTGAAGTTGCCTTTTTCATAGCGCAATATATAGTCAGATTCAGCGAAAATATCCTCTAGTTTTCCTAAGAATTGTTTCGTGTATCTGATGGTCATTAATGAGCTTCTACGTACTTTTTAACTAACTCTATCAACTCATCGTAGTCGAGTGGCTTCTGAAGGTATTCATTCATGCCGGCTTCAAAGAAAGTGTCTGTGGGTAAGTTTTTGGCATTACCGGAAATTCCTATGATGGGCACATTGCCTTTCTTTTTACGGATCGCACGTATTTTTTTAGTGACTTCTATACCATTAAGGGAAGGTAGGTTGATGTCCATAATGACCAGGTCAAAATCGTCTTCCTCAAATTTTTTGAAAGCCAACATGCCATCTTTGGCAGATGTGATTTTGCAGTTTTCAAACATTAAAATCTTTTTGAGAAGATTCTGGATTACCGAGCTATCCTCAGCCACTAATACCTTTTTATATTCAACTTCGGTCATCTTGTGTTATTTTAAAAGTCTCTTGTAGTTATCAACGAAATTGCTGAACTCACGTTTCAGTAGATCGAAGTCTTCAAGCAGATTTTCGTACCGGGCTTTCTTGAGTTTTCCTTCCATCTGCCGGGTGTGATCTGCCAGAACTAATAGTCCCAGGGACCCAGCATTTCCTTTAATAGTGTGCAAGATACTCAAAATTTCAGGATAATTTTTTGCGGGTACTAAAAAATTAAGTGTGCCAATGAAGTCGGAAGTTTCATTCTCAAACTCTTCATAAATGTCAATGACGCTGTCTGACCTGGTGAATTTTTTTAAATCTTCATAAACTGATATATCTATGATTTGATCTGTCTTTTCTTCTTTAGATATAATTGGGGAAATTACACCCCCCGAAGACGAAAGCCAGTCTGCTACCGCAGCACGCAGTTCAGTAGGTTTTATGGGTTTAGGGATCAGGGCTTTAAAACCAGCTTCGGAGAATGCACTCCGGTCGCGCTCATTTGAAAATGCAGTCACAGCCAGTATGGGACAGTTCAAATGTGGTAAGTCTTCCTGAATGCGCTTCAGGCATTCAAAACCATCCATACCCGGCATTTGTATATCCATGAGTATGAGGTCAAAGCTGGAGTGAGACAACAGGCGCAGTGCTGACTCCCCGTCTTCCACCTCCTCTATCTGCCAGCCAGTGCTTTTCAATACACTCCTCGCATATTTGCGGTTAGTGGTATTATCGTCTACAATCAGTATTCTTTTGGCCAATTTGTATTTAGTTTTACACGCGTGTTGATCCGCAATGATACCTATTTATGCAATCTCTCAGAATAAATTACTTCGATAGTTGAAATATTTAGTAGTGGTAGTGGGCCCGACTGCGGTGGGAAAGACAGCTATGTCGGTACAGTTGGCAAAGCATTTTGGCACGGAAGTAATTTCCGCAGACTCAAGACAGTTCTACCGCGAAATGGAGATTGGTACTGCTAAGCCCAGCCTGGAAGAAATGGATGGCGTAACCCATCATTTTATCAATTCGCGGTCTGTAAGTGAGCCTTATGATGTGGGACAGTTTGAACGGGATGTGCTATCCCGGTTGAAAGCATTGTACAAGCGCTTTGATACCGTAATTATGGCAGGTGGATCCGGGCTCTTTGTAGATGCCGTTTGCCGGGGCTTTGATGAACTGCCAAGTGTGAGTGAAGAAGTAAGGACTGCACTGAAGATATTGTATAAGAATGCGGGGATAGAAGCCCTGCAGCAGGAGTTGAAGGCATCAGACCCTGAGTACTATACTAACGTGGATATTCAGAATCCACAACGGCTCATGCGTGCTCTGGAGGTTTGCAGAGCTACAGGTAAGAAATTTTCTGAGTTTAGAAAGGGGAGTAAGGCTAAGCGCCCATTCGGGGTCATCAGGGTTGGGCTGAATATGGAGCGGCAGCTACTTTATCAAAGAATAGACCAACGAATGGATAAAATGATTGCTGATGGCCTGTTTGAGGAGGCCGAAAGGTTATATCCATTCCGTGCACTGAATGCACTGCAAACAGTGGGCTACCGCGAGATTTTTGGTTTCATGGCGGGAGATTATGACCGGGATGAAGCCATTCGTTTACTCAAACGCAACTCCAGGCGCTATGCCAAAAGACAACTTACCTGGTTTAAGCGCGATGAAAACACGGTATGGTACGAACCCTCTGAGATACGCAAGGTGATCCGGTATATTAGAGGGCGACTGGGCTCAGAACGGCCGGAAACCGAAGACTGAGGCTACAGTACTGGCAGGCGCTTTTTTAATGAAAGTATTATAGGTATGTGAGGTGCCCTGTAGTTTTTTGATCAAAGCTTTTAATTGGTTGTTCAGTGTAAGAATCTCTTTTTGAATCTTAGTTGAATCCAGTTTATCAGCCCCCTCGTTGGTCAGGGCCAAAAGTGTTTCTTCTTTTTTAAAGCTTTGAAAACGATCAGTAGAGGTTTTTTTTAACTCTGCCGCTGCCTCAGACATTGGAGAGCCCGGGTTTTGCTGATCATAATTGATGATCAGCATTTTTCTGGTACGACTTACTTCCGCCATTTCGTCAATGACGCGTGTAACAGCTGCTTTGAGTGGTTTGATCTTATTATAAGTAAAAACAGCGTACAGCACGATAAGACCTAACAGTGCAACAACGATTGGAACGTAGCCCATGGGATAGAATTTTTGAGTTTGACCTGATTAAAAACAGCTCGAAATAAATTTTTTTTAAGAAGAATTGCAACTGCTTACCTATATCAGGGGTCTTCCGGCCTGATGGTGGGTTTAGTGTTAGCAAAAAACTTATCATATTTGGCCATCACAGACAGCTATGGCAAAGAAAGTACTGATCATTACTTATTACTGGCCACCAAGTGGTGGAGGTGGAGTACAGCGATGGCTCAAGTTTGCCAGGTACCTGCCGGAATATGACTGGCATCCTGTGGTGTTTACTCCTGAAAATCCTGATTTTGATCAGAAAGATGAATCTCTGCTGAACGAGGTGCCTGCTACAGTGGAGGTCTTGCACTTTCCTATCTGGGAGCCTTACGGTATTTTTAAAAAGCTGAGTGGTAAGAAAGAACTTAAACAAGGCCAGGTATTAGAAGAGGGGAAGAAAGGCTTTTTTTCGAAGTTGGCGATTTGGCTCAGGGGCAATTTGTTTGTGCCCGACCCCAGGGTGTTTTGGGTAAAACCCTCAGTGGCCTACCTGAGCACTATTCTGCGGTCTAACAACATCAATACAATCATAACAACAGGTCCTCCACACAGCGTGCACCTGATAGGTATGAAGCTGAAAACACAGAACCCCGGGCTTAAATGGGTGGCTGATTTTCGCGACCCCTGGTCACGTTGGGATATCCTGAAACAATTTAAAATGCTGCCTTTTACCTGGGCCAGGCACAAGAAACTGGAGCAGCAGGTGTTCAAGGTGGCCGACAGGCTTATCACCGTCAGTAAAAGCTGGAAGGATGATTTCAGGCAGCTTGGTGCGCAAAGAATTTCAGTGATCACCAACGGCTTTGATCTGAAGACTATGACCGACAATAGAGGCTACCCACAGGATAAGTTTGTTATGAGCCATGCAGGTATGCTCAACAGGTTAAGGAATCCTCAGGCATTGTGGCAGGCTTTAGAAGATTTGCTTGAAGCCGATGCAGGTTTCAGGGTTGATTTTAAACTTCGGCTTACGGGGATTCTTAGTAAAGAAGTGCTGGAGACAATCGGCCGCTTTCGCTATCTCTCACAAAGGCTCGTTACTGAAGCATCGGTACCACATGAGCAGGTATTTGAAGTATACCGTGAAAGTACCGTGCTGCTTCTGATTCTGAACCAGTCTGAAAATGCCAGGGGACATCTGCCCGGTAAGCTTTTTGAGTACATAAGTGCCCGGAGACCTGTGCTGGCCCTGGGGTTGCGCAATGGAGACGCTGCAGAAATTCTCAGGGAGGTGGGCCTGGGTAAAACTATCGACTGGACAGAAGGGCCGGTAATGAAAGAGTACATAGCTGAACTATATAGTCAATGGAAGTCCGGGAAGCTGAGTGATTCAGATGCCGATGTTTCTGCATACACAAGGAAACAATTGACTGGCGAGCTTGCCGGGTTGCTTAATGAATTATAGTTGTTTTTTCCGGGGGGAAAAACGGGTCAGTAGGTTATCAATCACGCCATTCATCTCGGGAGATATTTTTAGCCAGTAGGTGGGGAGCATGATAGTCAGGGTAATGGCCAGGGAACGCAAGGGGATGTCCACCAGGGTATTTGCTATAGCGGGAATAGCATAGTTGATAAACAGACTTGCCAGTGCAATGAAGGCGAATTTGAGTGAAGCGACCGTAAAGGGTTGTATTTTGAATTTAACGAGTACAAACAAAAACTTGGACAGGTTGAACATGGCCATAGCAAGAAAAGAGGCAATGGCTGCTCCTTCCAGACCGTAACGGGGAATGAGTAGATAGTTGAGGCCTATTGTCAGAAGGGCCAGTATGCTCACTGCAATCACATTGAACCGATAGTACCTGGACATCACAATAATCTCACCATTTACGCCAAAAAACATATCTGTGAGCTTACCAAGGCCAATGAAGAGTACCACGTTCATACCAGTGATGTAGACCTCATTATTGGGGATAAATTGATAAATGCTCTCCAGGTTGGACCAAACACCGATCAGGAGCAGGCTGCCGATAATGAGCTGATTAATTGAGGTTTGCCGGTATAAGGTGAGGACTTGCTCCATGTCCCTTTTCTGAAATGCCTGAGAGATGAGGGGAGCGGCTATTTGGGTAATAGAGCGCTTCGGCATTTCTATGACCACCCCGATAAAAAAGGCAATGGTGTAAATTCCGGTAGCTTCCAGACCCAATGCCCCACTGACCATAATGCTGTCTATCTGGAGGACAATTTGTGTGCCTCCGGCCCCGAGTAGCGAGTAAAGTCCGTAGCGTATGATTTTTTTAAACAGCCCTTTATTTAAAAAATCAACGTTGAATGAAAGCCTGAAAGACTTAATATAGATGAGGTAAGCTGAGACAGAAACCATCAGGCTGGCATAAAGGAGGGCTAATGCTTTAATCATCCAGTCAAAACTGATAACCTCCATACCATAGAGCAGCACTAATAGTGTGGTCAGGAGCCTCATTTGAATATCTCTGATGGCTGTGGGAATCACAATCTTCAGGTTGCTGCGACTATAGGCTTCCAGAATCTGGAACTGAATCAGGAATAAAGTGATGATCAGTGTAACCTGAAAATACTGTATAAAGAGGGCAGATTCCTGAGAGAAGTAGTTGATCAGCTGTTCCTGAAAGAGGAAGGCTACTAATGATAGCATTACGAAACCGACCAGTCCACCGATGAGTATAAAAGAGAGAAATCCTCTCTCTGACTTTAGGTCAGGAAAGTATTTGACCGTAGTTTGCGGTATACCGAATTGGCCGAAGGTAGCGAGTAAAAAGGCACTGGACTGGATCAGTCGCATAAGGCCAATCTGATCGGAAGCCAGGAAGTAGGGGTAGAGCCATAGCAGGTTTACATACCCAATGGCAACGCCTGTATAGGCAATAGCGGATGAGCGAATACTTTGGCGAATGACTATACCCAAGAGTAGAATTTTTGACGAAAGTAACTATTTATGACTGATCCTGCAGAATTGGAAAAAGAGATATACCATGAAGTTTAGTCATGTTGTGATATTATGGCTTGTTGGGTTGGTTTGTCTGCCGTTAAATGGTCAGGATGTCGCGTTGGAAGATGGCCTGAGACTTCATGTGAATTTCAACGCAAATCTGACAGATCAATCAGCCAATGTGAATGATGGCATTTTGAGGGATTCATTTTATGCCATGGATCGTTTTGGCAATTGTGCATTTGCCATGGGGTTTGACGATTATCTGCAGCTGACTGCCATGGATATTGAGGCTGTAGCCGGTCTGCAGGATTTTTCTATTTCGCTTTGGATTAAAAAGGACGTGACATCTTTTACAACGCTACTGAGTGTAGCCAATACGCAGCGTGATAATGAACTGAACCTGAACATCGATTCTGGAGGAAGGTTTACATCGAATATCAGGAATTTGCCTAATGTACCAGGGATCGCCATAGTAGGCAATACATCAGTACATGATGAAATGTGGCACCATGTAGTAATGACAAGAGAAGGAAGCAGCGGTGATACATATATCTATATTGATAAGCTGGAGGATGCCTATAAGAGAATGCCTCTTGGAGAAATAGAAGTGAGTACTTCCGCCTTTGTACTTGGTAATGATCAGGATTGTGTCAATGGTTGTTATGATGTTGGGCAGCAGTTTAAGGGCCAACTAGATGACCTGAGGATATATGACAGGGTAATTACTCAGGACGAGATTAACGCACTATTTGAATTTGAGGATGGGGAAACAGATGATAAGGTAAGAGGCTCCTATCAAGAATTGACTTTTTGTAATGAGGTGGTATTTCTTGAGATTGAGCGCGATTTTGATAGCTTTCAATGGAGTACAGGAAGCACAAACCGTAGTATTGAAGTTACTGAAAATGGTCTCTACATTGTTTCGGGTCTAGTGCATGACTGTGAATACAAAGACAGTGTCAATGTGGAAATCAATACGCTTCCTGACCTGAGCATTGAGGCCAATGGGACAGATTTGGCATGTTTTGGGAATATTGTGATTGAGGCAAGTCCTGGGTTTGATGAGTATGTCTGGCAGGACGGTAGCAGTGGTGCGACATATGAGGTAGTCCAGCCGGGATTTTATAGTGTAAGAGGTATTTCAAGCTGTGGTGAAGTGGAATCCAATGAGGTTGAAATACAGCAGAGCCCAATGCCTGTATTGTCTGTTAATACGGAATCTGAGTCGGTGTTTTGTGGTGAAACCCTGCTACTTTCTGCTGATGACGGATTTACTGATTATAGATGGTCAGATGGGCAAACAGGAAGGGTAATTGAAGTTAGAAGCCCCGGAACATACGAGGTAAGCGCTACCGATATTTGCGGAGATATTCAGCGAGCAACTATGATGATTGAATCTGGCGATGATAAGCCTTTTTTTGTGCCCAACACTTTTACACCAAATGGTGATGGCAAGAATGAGTCTTTTGAAATCGACTCCCGGCTATTGGGGTTTTCGGTAAAAATTATTGACCGTTGGGGCAAGAGGGTTTACTCAAGTAATTCCTATGGAAATGACTGGAACGGTAATGAGCTATCAAATGGAGTTTATTATTATCTGATAAATGGCCCTTGTCTTGATCAGCCATTGAAAGGATGGGTTAAAATAATACGTTAGAAGGTTTGAGGTAATTTTTTGATGGCTTCTACAATATAGTACCGTGGTGTAAAATTGCGCAGTAGCGGCCTTATACCTATTTTTCTCACCGGACTAGTCCACTTTTCCCGGTTTACTATTTCCCAGCCGGATTTATCCAGCAGCCAGTCAAACTGCCAATCTTCAAACTCATGAAAATGTTGGTCCCACTGATCTTTTTTGTTTCTGTAAGCTTTTGCAAACCAAAGGTCCAAGGGCACAGAAGCAAATAGTTTAGGCGCTTTTACCGCACTGAGGACTCCCATGGGGTTGATCAGGTGCTCAAGCACCTCAAACATCGTTACGGCATCATAACCATTGCGGGCAATAATGTATGGTTCCAGGTCAAAGTCCGCACCATGAGCATTATCTACTTCGTAGCCTTGGGATCTCATAAAGGTTGACATGTCATTTGGTGTACCTAAATCAAGAATTTTGCTTCCCGGTGCCAAAGAGGGTTTGATAAATTCGATGGTTTTATGAAAACGGCTTATCTTGGTAAATTCCTTATTGTTCATCATTTCAATAGCTATTGCAGTAGTGCCTGATAATCGTTGACCAAGCACTGACCAGTAGTTTCCCAATTTGCGTCTTCATGGAATGTCGCCTGATATCCATTTGCGCCCAATTTATTATAAAGTGCTCTATCTGTGTAGAGGCGTTTGACTACTTTTGCGAAATCTTCCGGGTCACCTGCCTTAAACACCATTCCTGATTCATACTGATCGACAACCCTCTTGAGTGGAGGGGCTGAACTGACTACCACTGGCTTTCCTGTAAGCATACCCTGATATAGTTTATGAGGAATTGTGTGGTCGGTGTGGCCGTTTCTATTGTGTGGAATCAGGTTGAGGTCAGCAAACTTCATGTAAGAGAAGAATTTGTCAAAAGGCTGATAACCGTTCATACAGACCTTGTCAGATACTTCATTTTCTTTGGCAAGGGATTCAAGCCAACTTTTGGAATCATTAGACAATGAGCCTGTTATTTCCAGGCGGATGCCGGCAAATTGCTTTAAATATTTAAGGCCTTGAATACAGACATCAACTCCTCTATGCGGTCCCACTCCACCAGTATAGGAAAGGATGAAATCTCCCTCAGACCTCTCATATATATCAGGAATTTGCTTTTGATTAAGGAAAGTTATGGTTTCAGAGTTGGTGACCACTGCTACTTTGGCTGCGTGTAGGTTATGAAGTTGAAGGATTCTTTTTTTCATTTCATCCACCACTACAATTACCAAATCTGCAGCCTTGGATACACTTTTTTCATAGTTAAGCCAACGGTTGTAGGAGAAGGCAAGCCTGTTTTTCAATCTGATAACCGGATTTTTCTTCCAGGCAAACCATATTTTTAAAGCTTCAGGGTAGTTTTCATGAAAGTCTAATATTACTTTCGGACCGTTGTTCAGGATATCTCTAAATCTGATAGCTGTACCTGCAAGAGGCAAATCATGAACATGGACAGCATCAAAATTGTATTTGGCATGCAGTGCCTTTAGCTTTTTGTAGAATTTTGGCTGATGGAAATTTACGGCCAGAATTATATCCCATATCCCCCGCCAGAAGAAAGTTTGCGCCATGGCAATTCTGTGAACCTGAATGCCATTAACTACTTCTTCCTTTTTTTCACCTTTCCTTTGAAGGCATATCAAATGAATGTCATAACCCGCCTGTAGCAGAGTGGATGCTTCTTTATTTACCCGTATATCATAGGGGTAAAATTCATGCAAGAGCATACAGATATTTTTCTTCATTCGGCAAATTTAGAACTGTAATTAAGAATAAGGGGGGCTCTCCTTATTAGATTTTCTTCAAAGTTCCTGTTTGAATTCGAAATGTATCATGGTCTACCACTTTTGGGTTTTCGTAAACTAAGATATACTGTGAATCCAAAGAACAGTAAACTCAGTGCAGAGCAAATCTGCATGATCACTGTGCCGGTTTTGTAAATGGCCGGGGCAAAGGTGAACTCAATCACATGTTGGCCGGCAGGTACTTCCAGCGCGCGCAAAATATAGTTGGCTCTGAGCATATCGGCAGGCTCTCCGTCAATGGTAACTTCGAAGCCTTTGGGATAGTATATTTCTGAGAAAACTGCCAGACCGTCTTCGGCATTGCTGGACTCATATTTCCAATAGCCGGGGTGGTAGTCTGTCAATGTAATGACTCCATTGCCGCCACTATCAGTGCTCGACACGCTAAATGCCGATACGTCCACCAAAGCAGTAGTCTTATTGTTGATGGTAGCCACCTGGTTGAATACCTCATCAGGAGACTTAGCCTGTACAATTTCATCCACAAACCATGCCGGTCCGTTGGCCTGGTTGTTTACATAAATTCCGCGTTGATCTGTAGGGTTGGCGATGACAAAACGGGCATTCAGCATGTTCATCAGCGGAATGTTGTTAAATGAACGGCTGCCAGTTTGAGCAGCTTGTTTCATCTGGGAATATTCGGCCATCAGGTATTGATCCAGTAGCTCCTGAAATCTTCTGATACGTGCACCATGATATCCATTGACGGACATGTGGTGGTAAGACGCTCTGGCATCGTAAAAGAGGGGACTGGACAGGTCAATGACCCTGTCTCCCGGGTTTTCATTTTGTTCAATATAAACGTCACCGGGGTACAGCGTAAAATACTGCCGGGCCGGAGATCGTTGAAAGCGGCTGTCATCCATAAACCGTTGCGCGACCAGTACTACATCCAGCGTAACCAGCAGAATAAAAAGACCATAGGTGACGAATTTAGATAGCTTTTGGATCGAGTGTAAGTAGTATACGCCCACAAAGAGCATAATGAATATAAAGCTTCTGAATGCATCGGCTCTTAAGAAAGCCTTCCTGTCAGCCAGTAAACCGTTCTTAAGCCAGTCGGGCCAGCTGGGGTCAAATACTCTGCCTTTGTAACTGAACACACCAGCAAAAACTACCAGTAGCAGCGCCAGTCCGGCTGTGGAGCCCAGCGCGATCAGCAATTTCTTTCTTTCCGGTTTACCGAGCTTTGTTTGCATGAGCTTTTCCAGCCCCAGCATACCCAGCAGACTGATGCCGAAAATGGGGAGAATGATCGTGAAAGTGACTGAGCGGAACTTATTGTAACCGGGAAAATAGTCGAAAAGGAAATAGTTGAGGCTGCTGAAGTTTCTTCCATAGCTGAGTAAGATGCCTAAGACTATCACAGCTATTGTCCAGATCACATATTTAGGTTCTACAAAGGCAATGCCTATAGCAAAAAGAAATACCATAATGGCCCCTGCATAATACGTAGTGGCTGTCTCCTGCCCCCAATAGGAATAGGCCGACATTCCTGAAATCTGCTGTGCTACCTGGCTTTCTGTGGCCCCGGCCTTCCTGAGCTCTTCCGCAACATTGGAATCCATGTCAAAGGTGGCTTTTCCGCCCAGGATATTCGGGATAAAGAGGCTGGCCGGATCCCAGATGCCGTTGCTGTACTGAAATGCATAAGTCTTACCCAGACCGTCTTCGTTGAGCTCTTCGTTGGTTTGCTGAGTAAGTTCTGATTTGCCTCTGTTTGAGTATTTGCCATACTCATAGGTGGCATAAAACTCCCCGAAAAAGGTGCCTACAGCCAGAAATGCCGCTATAACCAGTAATGATAACCTTTCGCCAAACTCTGTGATTTTTCCATCTTTAATGGCGTAGATCAATTGAACCAGCCCATAAATACCTACTACAAAAGCCAGGTAATAGGTGATCTGTAAGTGATTGACGCGCATTTGCATGGCCAGTGCCAGGGTGGTGAGGCTGGCTCCTAGCCAGCGATTTCCTGTGAAGCAAAGGTGTATGGCTCCCATAACCATTGGCATAAATGAAATGGCCGATATACGAGCATTATGACCTGCGTCAAGACCTATGATCTGATAAGAGGAGAAAGCAAAGGCGATGGCACCCAGAATGGCCAGGTAGGGCCTCACTTTGAAGCATAACAACATAATGTAAAAACTCAGCATGCATACAAAGATGATCCGAACCGGGTGAGGCAGCCCAAAACTGATAAAAGCATGCAGGTCCTTGATCAGCTGATTACCCCATTCGACACTGACCAAGTAGGCGGGCATACCGCCAAACATAGAGTTGGTCCAGAGGCCTTCTTCACCGGTTTCGGCCCGGTATTCGGTCAACTCCTGAGCACCACCCTGCCATTGAAGAATGTCGCTTTGAGAAAGTACCTTTCCCTCAAAAAATACTGGCTGAAAAAAGAAAACTGTGAGTAGCAGGAAAATGGCTATGGCTACCAGGTGTGGAAGAATGTCTTTTTTGAAGTCGAATTTCCTCATATCGGGTCAAGTCAAAAGAACTGCCAATATGTTGATTAGGCATGGATTAAGAAAGGCTTACATTCTTTTTTTCAGGCAGATTACAAGCTGCTGAATCTTTCAATACAGAGAATTTTGGCTATTTTTGCAAGCTCAAAAACAAGGCAAGATGTTCGAAAACTTAAGTGGCAAGCTGGACAGGGCGTTTAAAACGCTGAAGGGACAAGGGAAAATCACTGAAATCAACGTGGCCACCACGGTCAAAGAAATCAGAAGAGCCCTGATTGATGCGGATGTAAACTACAAAGTGGCCAAAGATGTGACTGATCGCATCAAGGAGGAAGCTTTGGGGCGTGACGTATTGATCTCCGTTTCTCCAGGTCAGTTGCTGATTAAGATTGTCAATGAAGAGCTGACCCGTATGATGGGTGAGCGTAAAGCAGAATTTACCCTTCAGGGAGATCCTGCGGTTGTACTGATTTCCGGTTTGCAGGGTTCGGGTAAAACAACCTTCTCCGGTAAGCTGGCCAATATGCTCAAGTCACAGGGCCGCCAGGTATTGCTGACTGCCTGTGATATTTACAGGCCTGCTGCGATTGACCAGTTGAAGGTACTGGGAGAGCAGGTAGGCGTAGAGGTGTATGCAGAACCTGAGAACAAAAATGCCCTTGAAATAGCCCGGAATGCAATTAGCCATGCCAAAGCTGTTGGTAAGAAAATAGTCATTGTGGATACTGCCGGTCGCCTGGCGGTGGACGAGGCCATGATGCAGGAGATTGAAGGCCTTAAAAATGCCCTGAATCCTACAGAAACGCTATTTGTGGTCGACTCTATGACAGGGCAGGATGCGGTGAATACTGCCAGGACCTTTAATGAAAGACTTGACTTTGATGGTGTTGTTCTCACCAAACTGGATGGTGATACACGGGGTGGTGCGGCTCTTTCTATCAGAACCGTTGTTGAGAAGCCGATAAAGTTCATCTCAACCGGTGAAAAGATGGAGGCCATTGATGTCTTCCACCCTGACCGTATGGCCAGCCGGATTCTGGGTATGGGCGATGTGGTTTCGCTGGTGGAGAAGGCACAGCAGAGCTATGATGAGGAAGAGGCTAAGGCACTCAATAAGAAAATTCGTCAGAATAAGTTTGATTTTGATGATTTCCTGTCACAGCTGGAACAGATCAAAAAGATGGGTAATATCAAGGACTTGATTGGTATGATTCCGGGTATGGGTAAGGCCATGAAGGGATTGGATATTGATGATGATTCTTTCAAACCTATAGAGGCGATCATTCGCTCTATGACCCTGGATGAACGAGCTAACCCGGAACTGATCAACGGTAGCCGCAGAAAGCGTATTGCTGATGGTAGTGGTACTTCTATTCAGCAGGTGAACAACCTGATGAAGCAGTTTGCAGATATGCGCAAAATGATGAAGGCCATGAACAAAATGGGGGGTGGAAAACGCGCCCTGGCGGGATTGGGCAATATGCGTAAACGCTAGTCTTCAGTGACTGTTTTTAAACCCCTGCTTTCTTTGTAAGCTTCCCAGCGTACCCAGGCCATTTGGTCCTCAAACTCGTGTGACTGAAATGTAAGTTTGAAACGATACTGGTCACCGGAAGCCAGTTTCATGGCTGAGTAATCGGTACCTTTGAAAGAAGTAGTGTCGATCTTTTTATTCACCTCATAGGAAATGGCCAGTTGGTCACGAATCCATTTGAGCGTGTATTGATCCAGTTTTTCATTAATACGTGTTCTTCCATCCACTTTGGTCAAAATGCTCTCTGTTTCCAGTAGCTTTTTGTTTCGGTAGTCTTTGATGTAGATTTTTGCTTTACCATAGCGACCAAGAAAGTCGTTGGTTTTGTCTTCCCTTAAAAAGGCCTGCATTTTTACCAGTACACTGTCTATGAAGAAGAGGTTAATATCGTCTATAAAGTGAGCCTCTGCCAGGTAGTCTATTCTACCCAGCCGATAAATGGTAAAGTCGTCAGTGAAAAATTCACCATAATGCTTAAATGCTTTGAGATCCAATTCATCAATATGCTTGTTGATCTGGAAGTCTGAAACTGAAACCTGATAGTCTGGTATACGCGAGTTGAAATATGCTACAGGTGGATCCTCGGGTGTCACTGTTTCAGCCGCAGGCTCCTGCGCTGCTGGTTCTTTTTCCGGTGCTGCACAGGCAATCATGATCAACACCGGTATTGTGAGAAGAAGGGGAAAGAGAGCTGGCTTTTTCAAAGTAGAACTAATTTCTTCGTTAAGCTAAACCTTAAATGTTAAACTCCCAAATATTTAGTTCAACTTGTGATCTGATTCAGAATTTCAGGATAGTCTTCCTCCTGAATGTTATGGTACTCGATAGTTTTCTTTTCTCTGAAAGGTGTACCGTGCAGCACGTGACTTTTCCATACATGTTCAATGTACCAGGGGGGCTCATATCCCCAGCGTGTCTCATTTTTCCGTTCTTCCAGAAAGCTCGCTTTATCCATGGTAAGATAATAGCAAAGGTCCGGCTCTGCTGTCAGTGACTGGTCCTGAAACATCAAAAGCCCCTCAAGAATGAGATATCTGCACTCTTTTCGATTACTTGCTATAGCCTTCTGCCAGGCTTGCCAGTTCATAGAGTCGGGGTGCTCCCAGTCAACCCGATCCCGGATGCATGGTATAAGTTCTACTGGCTGTACAAAGTCATCCTGACTGAGCATCATGCTATCGGCTAAATGCTTGTGCAACCAGACAGCCAGGCTGGTCTTACCTGAGCGGCTTACACCTCCTATAGCAATGATTTTGGACATGGTAGAAAGTAAATCCAACCCAAGTGGACTTACAGCTGATGGCAGGTTTTACTATCTGTACATGACGGAATCAACCGCAGCCAGTGTTCTTTTAACATTGGGCAAGATGGCCTCGATCAGTGTTGGCGCATAGGGCAAAGGAAGGTCCATGCTGTTAACCCGCCTGATGGGGGCATCCAGGTAGTCAAAGGCGTCTCTTTGAACATTGAAAGTGATGTCTGTCGCTAATGAAGATAGTGGCCATGCTTCTTCTACAATGACAAGTCTGTTTGTTTTCTTCACCGACTCAATGATAGTAGGATAGTCCAGTGGCCTGACAGACCTCAGGTCAATGACTTCGGCATTTACTCCGTTTTTGGCAAGCTCATCGGCTGCTTCATTGGCTACTTTCATCATTTTACCAAATGAAACCAGCGTTACGTCTGTACCTTCTTTGACGATGTGGGCCTTACCGATTGGCAATATATATTCTCCTTCCGGCACTTCCCCTTTGTCTCCGTACATCAGTTCCGATTCCATAAATATTACCGGATCGTGATCTCTTATAGAAGATTTGAGCAGTCCCTTGGCATCATGTGGATTGGAAGGTACTACCACCTTAAGACCTGGCGTATTGGCATACCAGTTTTCAAAGTTTTGAGAGTGCTGGGAGCTTAGCATACCTGCGTTGCCTGTAGGGCCTCTGAATACGATTGGCACAGAAAACTGACCTCCGGACATCGACATCATTTTGGCAGCTGAGTTAATCACCTGATCAATAGCAACCAGTGAGAAGTTGAAGGTCATAAATTCTATGATAGGGCGGAGGCCATTCATGGCCGCTCCTACACCAATACCAGCAAAACCCAGCTCGGCAATGGGAGTATCTATCACCCGGTCGGCTCCAAATTCATCCAGCATGCCCTGGCTTACCTTATAAGCACCGTTATACTCGGCTACTTCTTCACCCATGAGGAAGATTTTTTCATCTCTTCTCATCTCTTCCGACATGGCTTCTCTCAGGGCTTCTCTGAATTGAATTACTCTCATTGCGCGTTCTATTAAGGGCCGTAAAAATAATCATTCACTAGTGAACTAGCAAAATGATCTTGCATACCTTTTATCAAAAGAAAAGTGTCTGATAAACCAGGAATACCACTAAAATCTCAGAATTTTTTTGACCGCGATTTTGCCATTCTCAATAACCTGTAACATGTATAGGCCGGTAGGCAAGCTTTTCAGGTCCAGGATCATTTCTCCATTCACCCAGTTGCCTGATTGATAATAAATAAGAGAGGCGTTCTTATTATAAATTCTGAATTCTGCAGGCCCGTTGTTAGCCTCTGTAGTGGTGACCGTGACCAATCCCTGGGTCGGGTTAGGGTAAAGCTTGATAGTTTTATTAAAAAAGCTATCTTCAATACCGGTTATCAGGGAAGGTAGCACTGTGATTGATATTTCAGCTGTGGTTTCTTCGGTACCATCAGTTACGGATACGGTTAGGGTAGTCTGACCAGACTTTTCTTCGTCCGGGGAGAGTTCAATGGTATATAAACCATAGGAAACTTCGACAATCGAAACCTCACTAGCTGAGAGTACAGCCTGGTCATTGGAACTAACGGCAATCGTGAGGTTATCAATTTCTGGGTCTGTTACAGTGATTGTGATGGTAGTAAGCTCTCCCGATGGAATGCTTTGAGTTTCAGGGGCAGCAATGATTGGTGCGTCATTCACTGGGCTGACGGTGAGCATAAATGACTGTGAAGCGGTGTTGTTATCCGTTTGACCATCATCAGCCGTAATTGTGAACTCCTGCGATCCATTGGCATTTTCTACTGCTTCAATGGTTAATTCTCCGGTTTGTGCATCAATTGAGATGGTGGCGAAATCTACACTTGTCGGGCTGATGGCATAGGTTACAGTCTGGCCTGCTTCATCAGTCGGTATAGCTTCTGGCATAACCGGCACAGTAGTTTCAGACTCAAAATCCTCGTCCAAAACGAGTTCACTTTGTAGTGTAAAATCAGGTGTGTCATTTACCGGGTTGACGGTGAGCATAAATGACTGAGCAGCGGTGTTGTTATCCGTTTGACCATCATCAGCTGTAATTGTGAACTCCTGCGATCCATTGGCATTTTCTACTGCTTCAATGGTTAATTCTCCGGTTTGTGCATCAATTGAGATGATGGCGAAATCTACACTTGTCGGGCTGATGGCATAGGTTACAGTCTGGCCTGCTTCATCAGTCGGTATAGCTTCTGGCACAACCGGCACAGTAGTTTCAGACTCAAAATCCTCGTCCAAAACGAGTTCACTTTGTAGTGTAAAATCAGGTGTGTCATTTACCGGGCTGACGGTGAGCATAAATGACTGAGCAGCGGTGTTGTTATCCGTTTGACCATCATCAGCTGTAATTGTGAACTCCTGCGATCCATTGGCATTTTCTACTGCTTCAATGGTTAATTCTCCGGTTTGTGCATCAATTGAGATGGTGGCGAAATCTACACTTGTCGGGCTGATGGCATAGGTTACAGTCTGGCCGGTTTCATCAGTCGGTATAGCTTCTGGCACAACCGGCACAGTAGTTTCAGACTCAAAATCCTCGTCCAAAACGAGTTCACTTTGTAGTGTAAAATCAGGTGTGTCATTTACCGGGCTGACGGTGAGCATAAATGACTGTGAGGCGGTGTTGTTATCCGTTTGACCATCATCAGCTGTAATTGTGAACTCCTGCGATCCATTGGCATTTTCTACTGCTTCAATGGTTAATTCTCCGGTTTGTGCATCAATTGAAATGATGGCGAAATCTACACTTGTCGGGCTGATGGCATAGGTTACAGTCTGGCCGGTTTCATCATCTGGAATGGCATCTGGGCTAACAGTTATGCTCTTTTCAGATTCAAAGTCCTCTTCCAGTGTAAGGTCTTCCATCATTGTAAAGGAGGGTTCAGTATTGATAGCATCCACATTGTACAGGGCAGCAATTTCTTGTGTATTCAGAATTCTCTGAAAAAACCATAAGTCATCTATTCCTCCGTGAAACTGGTTTTCTATCGACCAACCGTCTGCGAGTGCATCCTGATCATTGCCAAGGTATAGTCCATTATCTGCAACCGTTAAATCTCCGGCTGGCATTGCTCCTGTGGCTTCATGCTGGCCATCAAGATACAGTGTGGTAGCTCCAGAAGATCCTTCGCGCAAAATTACAAGGTGGTGCCATTGGTCATCTAATACATTAGTTGTTCCACTTACCAGAATGCCAGGAACATTGTGCTCATTTCTGATGTTGATTGCTACACTTCCTGTAGATAATATCTGAGGAGTGAATTCATTAAATCTTGAATTATTAGCTGCGGTAATCATAATTCCGCCAACGGATGTTCTAAACCAGAATGAGACCGAAATGTCGCTGGCTTCATCCAGCAATTCACCGGGTAGCTGTGTAGTTTCCAGAAAGTCGTCAAAATAAAGGGCGTATTCTTCTTGGGAGAATCTGTCCGATGCAAAAGCTCCATTGTTTTGAGTAGCATCAAAACTTTGCGCACTTTGATCTGAAAGGCGGTTATTGAAATCGTAATAAGCACTTAATTGATCAGAAAAATTAATTTTTGCATTTGCAAGTGGGTCTGTTTCTGAGATCAACAAGTCTATGTCATCGGTGGATAATATGCGATCATACACTTTCAGATCATCTATCCCTCCGTAAAACTGATTTATGGAACTCCAGCCTCCTCCGAGCTGATCCTGGTCATTTCCAAGGAAAAAACCTCCTTCATCTACAGTCAAATTACCGGAGGGCATATTGCCCGAAGCTTCAACTACACCGTCTAAGTAAAATGTTGCATCGCCAGATGCCCCTTCTCTGAGAAGTAAGATATGGTGCCATTGATCATCCAATAAGTTTGTCGTACCAATCAAGGCTATACCGGGTACATTATGTTCATTTCTTACATTGGCCGAAATTTCTCCTGTAGGTAATATCTGCAAAGCACATTCATTGGGTCTGTCGCTGTTAGCAGCTGATAAAAAATTACCACCGACCGAAGTCTTAACCCAGAGGGAAATGCTAATATCTCCCAGTCCATCCATGGATTCATGTGGGAGCTCGAGTGTTTGGAGGTAGTCATTAAAAGCCAGGCTATATAACGGGTTACCAAAGCGATCTCGCGTCATTAAAGCACCGTTGCTACTTATTATGTCTCCAAGGTCATTTTGAAACGAATAACTAATAATCAACCCATCTTCTACGTTCCCCTGGCTATATAGGTCTTTGTCCGCGAATAGTAATGAAAAAAAAATTATAGTAATAAATTTGAGATAATTTGGCATTATTGATATTAATTAATGAATGACATACTGTGCAGACATAATATAAAACAAAAAAGGCTTTCACCGTGAGGTGAAAGCCTTTTCTTAAGATTTTATCCTACTTACTTCAGTAAGTTTCTGAAGGCATCAGATCCTGAAAATTGTCTGAATTCAAGGTCATTCAAAGCTTTTTGCTTCAGACTGGAGTCAGCGTTTACAGCATTTCTGAGGTGCTCAATTACTTTGTTCTCATTGTCCTGACGGGCAGCTGCTACTGCCGCTACATAGTGGGCCCATACATAAGCTCTGTCAGCAGCAATTACAGATTCTAGTGTAGTCTGTCCTGCTCTTGCATTATTGTTAAGAAGCTGGGCAAGCCCTTTGTTGTATTGGTCTGCTGACTTGTCACCAGCTCTGCCAAGAGAAGCAACAGCCTCGTTATACATAGCCAGTTTTATTTCAATGTAACCTTTGGTACCACTCACACCCTGACGGGTAGTGTTACCAGGGTTCATGCCTAAAGCTTTTACTAAAGCTGCATGTGCTTCTAATAGCAAATCGGCAGAACTCTGAGCCTGCATCGCTAATGCCATACCGATGTTGGCCTGTGCTTCTACATTGGCTTTCTTTTGGTTTGAAATCTGGAAGTGATTCAGCGCAGTGTTGATCAGGTTTCTCTGACCACGTGCATTTTCCTGCATTGCCATCTGAAGATTTACAGCACCCAGGTTGTTATGAATAACCCATGTGTCATTTTTCTTAGCAGCAGCTTCGTAGATTTTTTTCTTTTCTTCCAATGAAGGGTTTTTAGCAGCTGCGTAAGCCAGTTCTTCCACTGTCAACTGATCAGCCGAAGTTCTGCCATTGGCAATTTGAATGGCTAGGTTAGCAATCTGCTCAGCAGTTTTCTTTGGCTTCACGGTCAAAACTTCTGTCTTGGCCGTTCTCAGGTTAGGGTAGATATCTTTGAACACCTGCTTGTAGGTGCTCAGTTTTTGAAGCTGCTTTTCTTTTTGCTCGAAAGAACCGGTTCCGTTGATGATACGTGTGTACTCAGCTTTGTCAGATGAAGAAATACCGTTGTAGCTGGCAAGCATAGATTTGAATGCGGTCCAGTCATCAATGATCGGTTTTTGAACAAACCTGATCTGGTTGGCCATGTCTTTGTAATCGTACTTGTCCATTTGCTCTCTGTACCATTTTTCAATAGCAGCAGCTCTTTCCTGAGCCAGTTCAGAGTTGATTCTGTCTTTACCTTCAGGAGAGTGAGAACCTGTAATTGTTACAGTTCTGGTTACGTTCTTCTCAGCAATGAATGCTGCAAACTGGGCTCCTTTGGTACTCTCAATTTCAGATTTTTTGAAAACTGATTTTCCCTGATCAAACTGAAAAGATACGTTGGTAGGAATCAACTCTTCCTGATCATTGTAGCCGTGATCAGCATATGCAGCAGCATAAGATGGCTGGACCAGCGTGGATGTAGTAATTAAGCCTTCGGCAATACCTAGTCTCGGGGTTTCTCTTACAGCACCGTTCTTGGGATTAGTGGCTTTGCCTAAAATTTCAATATTGCCTCTTTCCATTCCCTCTTTAAAATCGAAAGAATACTCTTGAGTAATATTTGTCTCTTCGGTATTGGAGTTAGGGTAATCATCAGCTCTGAATTCAATAGATTCCAGCTGTTGTTCGCTGGTGCCGTACCTGTAGTACGTTTCAATAGTGAATACTTTTTTGGGCTTGAGCAACTTTGGGGGTAAGGTGGCTGACATAGTGAAAGTCACTTTGCCTGCATGTACTTCCAAAGGATTTGGGTCCACATTGAGCTTGTTATCTTCGGCAGCCTTGATCATTTGTGCCAGTGAACAGCCGGTCATCGACAGCACGCCAAATAACAGTATGGGGAATAGTAATTTCGAGGTTTGGGTTTTCATAGGGATTTTGATTGTTTTTTATCCGTTTTGCCTAGTTCAAACGAACGGCAAATTTAAAGAAAAATTTAGTACATTCCGACTGGAACTGTTAATTAATTCTTTTGTAAATTTGTATCAATAAATGCCCAATGGACAGGATACAGCGGTTTTTTGAAAGTCAGGCCTTCGGGGTTTGCACGAAGCTGGGTGAAAAGCTTAATTTTTCCACCTCCAGCATTCGGTTGTTCTTTATATACGCGTCATTCCTGACGTTTGGTTCTCCGGTAATTATATATTTGGGTCTTGCTTGGATTATTAACATCCGACAACACCTGAGGCGCAGACAAAACCCTGTCTGGTATAATTAGGAGGTGATCTCACTGTATTTCCGTTTACCCAAACCAAAATACTGCCAGATGATTAGCCCGTGGTAACGTGGTGTTTTGACCTTCTTTCTAACAATGTTTTTGCGCTTTTTGTAGTGCCCTGAAAAGGCAAGGGTAAAATGCCAGTGTGCCTTGATAATGGCAAAACCGTGCTTGATACCGCTATGCGAAGAGAAGTGCATTGCCGCGAGCCAATCTAGTGCCATACGCAATGGCAGCTTCCAGAATAGGTTGTACATGGGTTCGTTTTTGAGCATAAGGCTCAGTCCATTCCTGAAATTGAGATAGGTTTTCCGGGGTTGCGACTTATCCAGCGTGCCCCCACCTACATGGTATATGGTACTTTCAGGGCAGACTGCTACCCGGTAGCCAAGATTCCAAAGTCGCCAGCATAGATCAATCTCCTCCATGTGGGCAAAGAAGTCTTCATCCAGGCCGCCTGATACAAGGTAAGCCTCTCTATTGACAAAGAGACAGCTGCCTGAGGCCCAGAATACATCCCGGGTGTCATCATACTGGTTTTTGTCTTTTTCAATGGTGTGAAATATGCGCCCGCGGCAAAAGGGAAAGGCGAGTGAGTCTAAATAGCCACCGCCACCACCGGCATACTCAAAGTATAATTTGTTCTTATAGTCCAGAATCTTAGGTTGTGCTGCCCCAATATCCGGTGAAGCTTCCAGTACCTCCAGAACAGGCGCAATCCAGTTTTGGGTCACTTCTACATCGGAGTTGAGCAATACGATATACTGAGAGTCAATCAGTTTAATGGCTTCGTTATAGCCTCCGGAAAAGCCATAGTTTGTATCAAATAGAATAAGTTTTACTTCAGGGTGTTGCTCTTGCACGAACTTGACAGAGTCATCAGTAGAAGCGTTGTCTGCTACCACCACCTCATAAGGCTGTGAGTGTCTGACAACTCCTGATAAAAACTGCTTCAGGTAGCTGAGCCCGTTAAAATTGAGAATTACTACAGAAAGTTTGTTCATCAGAACATGCTGCCCAAGTCCATGCCGGGAATGTTTGGCATGATGCCGTCTGTACTGTTTTTGATTTCTTCTTTGGCTCTGATGTCGGCCTTGTCCATGGCATTGTTAATGGCAGCCACCGTAAGGTCCTGAATCATTTCTCTGTCTTCTTTTGTAATAAGGCTCTCATCTATTTCAACCGAGATTACTTTCTTTTTTCCATTTACAGTAGCTTTTACCATGCCCGCCCCTGCTTCTCCGGTCTCTTCTATAAACTCCAGACGCTCCTGAGCTTCTTTCATCTTTGCCTGGACCTCTTTTACCTTGCCCATCATCTTCATCATGTCAAACATATCGCTTCTGTTTTGGCCAAAATTATCGAATTAATGTAATATTTCCAGTTAAAGAGACGGGACTATTTGGGGCGAAGTTGTAATTGATACGGTAAATATAGCTGCCTGTGGGAGCTTCTTGCCCTGCAATCATACCATCCCAGGTGGCAGTGGCATTACGGCTACTGTAAACGAGTTTGCCCCAGCGATTGTAAATGAGCATCTGAAAGTCAGGGTAGACTCCTGCCGGCACACCAAAGGTATCATTGAAGTTATCTCCATTAGGGCTAAAGGCATTTGGCAAGGTCAATGAAGGAGAAAACTCAAAACACCTTTCGTTAGAAAAGTTAGATTCAAAACCACACTCATCAACATATGAAATAACAAAACAGACTTCAGAATTTGCGAGCACAAAGTCATCTACAGTAAAACTGAGCTCTGTTGTTGTTCCTGTTAACTCTGGCAGCGCATCGCCAACCTCGTATATCCTGTATTCACTGGCTGGCACAGGCGCTTGTTCATAGCTGAGTATAACGGCAGCACCTGCCAGCTGGCCCTGGAGATCAGAGATACGAGGAGGACTAAGCCCGCTTATACTAAGGTCCGGGGCAAAAGTGATGCTCCTTGAAACGGCTCCGTCAACTGCTACTTCATAATAGTAAGGCCTGATGTCCAGGCAACTGGCGAGTACTTTTCTGATTTCGCCAGAAGGGGTGCTAGCAGCAGCTTCAGCTACTCCGTCAAAAAAATAGGTCACTCCTTGTATTTCACTGTCTTCAAAACTGGTGTTCCAGCCTGTGGTCAGGGTAAATTCATTGCCATTAAGGTAGGCTGTTGTGTACCCGGTTCTCACTGTATGCACAATATTGGAGTAATTCTGCACTGTGCCGCAGGCTTCAAAAGCCCCTAGCTGAAACTGATAGTCAAGCGTGTTGGCATTAGGGGCATCGAATGTGTGGGTATAGCTCGTTGGGTTGCTGACCGGGTCTATCTGCGCCACTATGCTGAAGGCAGCGTTTTCCGGTTTGAGTAAAAGTACATACTCAATGTTGGCCGTCAGTGACTCATAACTTATCTCCACCGTTTGCTCATCCAGCAGTGTGACGGCAGTGATTTGTGGAGTGGGAATGGACTGAATAGTGCTTACTGCCAAAGGGGCAGATGTGCCACAGTTAATATCTGAGCCGTCATTTAACTGTCCCATTACCCGGATGCTGTAATCACCCTGCAGGGCGTAGGTATGAGAGGTTTCATTAGACCCCGATTTGTCAAAGACTGTGGCAGGGCTGCCATCTCCAAAGTCGATGTTGTAGGAGTCATAGTTGTCCTGAGTAAAGTCAAAAGTGAGTAACACACGGTTGTTGTTACAAAGAGCAGCCGTGTAAGAGGGCGGTTCTGGTTCGAGGACTGTTATTTCTATAAAATCAAACCGGTCTTCTACGGCCCCGGCTCCTGACTGATCTACCACACGGATCAAAAATACACCTGCCGATGTGTAACTGGTGGTCAGTATTTCCCCTGGATCAAATGTGTCGGTAAAGCCCACGTTGGAGTACGGGTCGTTCTCATCTCCCATAAAATCGACAAATAGTGAACCGGACCTGACTCCCGTATTAGTCAGGGTAACATCTACAGGGTAGCAGCCAGCTGTGAAGTCCACAGTAAACCAGCCTTTTTGGCTACTGGTTTGTGCGTGAGTAGGGTGTACAGGCAATACAAGGGTCAAAAATAATATGGTGACCGTTATCCAGTTTCTGAAACGATATGTTATGGGGTGAACTGCCCGCTGCATACAATCATTAATATTGAACAATAAACGGCCATTAAGATCGAAACTTATTTAATAAACCGAGAAAAGCCTCAATGTAGAGGGATTCATTAAGTAATGACTATATATCGCCCTGTCTTTGGGACTTAACTGAGTTTTTTAATGATGGCTTGCAGACTCAGGCTATCCTGATCACCGGTAGTCATGTTCTTCAGTATAAATTGCTCATTTTCTATTTCACGCGACCCCACCATCAGGCAGAAGGGGATTCCTTTCTTATCGGCATAAGACATTTGTTTCTTAAGCTTAACACTGTCAGGGTAAAGTTCACAGTTGATGTTGTTTTTTCTCAGTGCAGCTGCAAGGCCCAGTGAGTAGTCAGCAGAATTTTTGTCAAAATTGGCGATCATTACCCTGGTTGTGTCATGATTCTCCTCAGGAAAAAGTCCCAACTCTCCCAGCGTGTCGTAAATACGGTCGATGCCAAAGCTGATACCAACACCAGACATATCTTTAAGACCAAAAATGCCTGTAAGATTGTCATAGCGACCACCAGCACTAATGGTGCCCATCTTAACCGAGGTGGGCTTTACTTCATATATGGTACCGGTGTAGTAGGAAAGGCCTCGTGCCAGCGTAATATCAAAAATCAGTTTATCAGAAGTGAGCCCCAGTTTTTCTACATAGGCAAATACTTTTTCCATCTCCTGCACTCCCGCCAAACCAATCTGAGAGTTATGAAACACTTCTTTCAGTGTTGCAAGCCTTTCGCTGTTAGAGCCGCTAATATCCAGCAATGAACCGAGCTGCTTCAGAGATTCGGTCAGAATACCAATGCCCTCCAACTCTTCATAAACCTTTGTCCGGCCTATTTTGTCCAGCTTATCCAGTATCACACAAAATGTACTGAACTGCTCTTGAGCTTTCAGTATTTCAGCTATACCCTCAAGTATTTTGCGGTTGCTGATGGATATTCTGTAATCCTGAAAATTGAGCTGATCGAAAACCTCATGCGTCATACACATCAGCTCGGCCTCGCAGATGAGTGAATGGGTACCCACTACATCGGCATCACACTGGTAAAACTCTCTGTAGCGACCTTTTTGAGGTCGGTCGGCTCTCCATACAGGTTGAATCTGGTACCTCTTAAAAGGGAAGGCAATTTCGTGCTGATTCATAACCACATAGCGGGCAAACGGTACGGTGAGGTCATACTTCAAGCCCTTCTCTGCTATTTTGGAAGTTATTGCTTTGCTACCGGCTTCATAATCTGCCGCATTGGTTTTTGATAAAAAATCACCGGAGTTGAGCACTCTGAAGAGTAACTGATCCCCTTCATCGCCATATTTGCCTGTCAATGTCGACAGGTTCTCCATCGCAGGTGTTTCCAGGGGCAGGAAACCATACTTTCTGAAAACCATTCGGATGGCATCCAAAATATAATTTCTCCGCAGCATTTGCGCAGGGCCAAAGTCACGTGTGCCTTTAGGTAAAGAAGGTTTTTGTGCCATTTCAACAGAAATTTGCCCAAAGCTAACAAAAGCCCATAAAAGAACAGGAAGTATAAGTGCCCAAAATGCACGAGTACAGAATTTTTATTTGACAAAAAGTGGGTAGATTTTCAAGTAACTCTTATCTTTGCACCTCATTTCGAGAATAAGCATAGTGACATGGGCGTAACACGACTGAAAAGAAAGGCTAGAAGAAACAAACAAACTGCAGCCAAAAGGCAGGTAAAAATGCAGCAGTTGAACCGACAGCCTGTTATAAAAAATATTGATACTGAAGCCATTAAAGCTTCTTTCGAAGAAAAAGCTGAGAAAGAGGTAAAAGCTCCTGCAAAGGACAAAAAGGCGGAAAAGTCTGCTGAACCAAAAGCCGATAAAGCTCCTGAAGTGAAGGCTGAAAAGGCTCCTGAGGCCAAAGCTGAAAAAGCCGAGGTTGTAGAAGAGGTATTAGAAGCTACTAACGAGGCAGCCAGGGAAGAAAGTACTGAGGCGAAAAGCGAGGGTGAAGAGGATAAGAAAGAGGAGGTGTGATTTTCTGCCCTCTAAAAATTTGAAGCCGGCATTGTCCGGCTTTTTTATTGGCCACGTTTTCCCAGTTCAATTACCTCCAGGTTTTTAATCAGGCTGTTGTCAAGATCAAAGCGCAGCAGTGTACGCACACGGTGAAAGCCCTGCCTGCCTGCAGCCCCCGGGTTCATATAAAGCATATTATTCATGGACTTATCGGGCATTACTTTCAGTATATGTGAGTGGCCGCAAATAAAGAGATTGGGCAGCTCTTGCCTGAGGTCGGCTTTAACTCCCCTGGCATACCTCGGGGGCGTACCACCTATATGGATCATGTATACCCGTATTCCCTCTAGTTCAAAGATTACTTTTTCAGGGTATCGGGATCGGGTTTGCTGATCATCGATGTTGCCATATACTGCTCTGACGGGCTTAAAAGCTTCCAACTCCTCGATGACTGTCTTATCACCAATGTCTCCGGCATGCCATATCTCATCCGTATTTTTAAAGTGTACTAATACCCTGGGGTCCAGATAACTATGCGTATCTGAGATGAGGCCAATTTTCATACACAAATAAAAGTGAAATATTATTCCCATTATGGGAATAATTTTCTCGATCGGGTTGTTTTTTAGGAGTAGTCAGTTATACCATTCTATTATCAATAAGGTTAAATCCACTTTTGATAAAAAGAAAAAGTTATTTACCTAGCTTAGTAGGATTGGAGAGGATTTTGTATCTATCACTTAAACTAATTGACATGAAAAGACTATTAATTGTACTTGCACTTTTTATGGGTGTGATATCTGCCAAGGCGCAGACTGCCGACACCCCATGGTGGCTCTCAATAGAGCTGACCAACAATAAATTTGACTATAGATTCTGGGAAGGAATTTATGACTTTGGTCAACTTGATAACTCAGGCTTCCGGGTAGGAGTTGAAAGATACCTCAACTCGAGTTTTGATATTGAGGCCGGCATATCCTATGGTAAACTTATTTATGAAGATGTCTACAACGGCAACCTTACGGATTTTGACCTCAGATTAGTCTATAAATTTGACAATGGGTACATCTTTCAGAAGGACTCTAAGTTGGCACCATACCTCTTTTTGGGCTATGGTTCAGCCTGGCACAGTAACATTACCGGCAGACTACAATATCAGGAGTTTGAAGAAGGTAGCTACAGCATGTTGCCCGTTGGTGGGGGACTCAGGTTTAAAGTGACCGAAGATGCTGAAATAAATGCACGTGCTGCATACAAGAAAAGTATTTCCCAGTCACCTAACTATATGCAGTACGCTATTGGCGTTTCATTTTCACTGGGTGGAGAACGAGATAATGATGGTGATGGCGTAATGAACAAAGAAGATGCCTGCCCAGAAGTAGCTGGCCCGGTGGATAATCAGGGATGTCCTTACCCCGATACGGACGGTGATGGAGTATTGGATAAAGATGATGAATGCCCGACTGTAGCAGGAACATTGAACGGTTGCCCAGACAAAGATGGTGACGGTATAAAAGATTCAGAAGATAACTGTCCGGACGTAGCCGGTATCGCAGCATTCAATGGATGCCCTGATACTGACGGTGATGGGGTGCAGGATAGTGAAGATCAATGTCCAGAACAGGCAGGTACCCTCAATGGTTGCCCTGATCGTGACGGAGATGGTGTGAAAGATGCAGACGACCAATGCCCCTCACAAGCGGGTACTCTTAATGGGTGCCCTGATAAAGATGGTGATGGCGTGAAAGATGCTGATGACCAGTGCCCTGAAACTGCTGGCCTGGCCAGTAATAATGGCTGTCCTGAGGTAAAAGAGGAAGTTAAAAAAGTACTCGATCTTGCAGTAAAGAGTATTCAGTTCAACTCAGGAAGTGATGTGCTCAAACAGTCTTCTTATGCTTCGCTTAATCAGGTTGCTGATTTAATGAACGAAAATGATTTTGACTTGAAACTCAGTGGTTACACAGATAACACGGGTAGAGTCGAGTCTAATCTGGATCTGTCTAAAAGAAGGGCCAATGCTGTAAGACAATACCTGATTGACAAAGGTGTGGCAGCTTCAAGGCTGAGTGCAGATGGTTATGGTATTGCCAACCCGATTGCTGACAATAGTACGCGGGCAGGAAGAGCTCAGAATAGAAGGGTAGAACTAGAGATAGTGTTCAAATAAAACAGGGTTAATAATCAATAGAGGCTGTTTTATACAGAAAGAAAAGTGCAGGTGTCAGTGATGGCACCTGCTTCTTTTGTGACAGATAGTACTCAAATTATCAACCTAACAGTTTTTTGGTGGCAGAGTAAATTTACCTCAAAGCCAGTGGTAATGTTGGCTCGGTTCGTAAATCTTGACGTTTTTTAAAAATTGAATATCACAGCAATTAGGCCCCATAACTTTGACTAAGGCAGAATAAGTGGTTACATTGTCTTAAATGAACATTTATATGATTTCAGACCTAAGAAAAAAAGCATTACCCACTCTTCTTTTGTTTTTTTTGGTTTCCAGCGCATTTGGTCAGACCGAAGATGACAAAAACTGGTTGAGCCTGGCATACAACAATAATCAGTACGGCTCCATCATCAGGTTGCCCTTTGATAATATAGCCAGAGTGGATGCAGCGTCCTTTTCTTTTGGGCTGGAGCATTATCACAACAAGAGTTTCAATCTCAGTTATCTGGCATCTATAGGTCAGGTTACGCATGATAGCGGTACGGGGAGTGTCAATCTGTTTGGTTTGCAGGTAATGCCCAAATTCAAGCTGAACAATGGTAAAATATTAAAAGAGACTTCAAGAATAGCTCCTTTTGTAGCCCTCGGTGTAGGGGTGCTCAACTTTAGCGGCAGCGATGTCAATGGTTTGGAAGATGGATTTACTGTCAATGCCGCTCCTACAGTAGGTATTGACCTAAGGCTTGCCAAACGTTTCAAAGCCTTTGTTTCTACCAGTTATAAAATTAACGGTAAGAACAACTATCGCGAATACTCTGTTGGAATCGGGTTTTCTCTGCGTGATACGAGGGACTCCGATGATGACGGTGTCTTGGATAAGGAGGATGACTGTCCCAATGAATTCGGACCGGCCGATAATCAGGGATGTCCATACCCCGACAGGGACGGAGATGGTGTGATCGATGCTGAAGACCAATGTCCTGACCTGGCTGGTAAACTTGCCAATGGTTGTCCTGATACTGATCGGGATGGTATTGCCGATAAAGATGACGAGTGTCCTGATGAAGCTGGAGAAGATGGAAAAGGTTGTCCTGTGCCAGTAGACTCTGATGGAGACGGAGTGCCGGATAAAGATGATAAATGTCCCAATGAAGCCGGGCAGTTTGAAGGTTGTGCGGACGATCCCAATGCGCCCAAAATAGTAGATACAGATGAAGATGGTATACCTGATGCCGAAGATGACTGTCCCGCAGACAAAGGTGATGCGGCCAACAAAGGCTGTCCGGTTTACATTCCTGAGCTTCCGGTAACCTCAGTCACTTTCAGGTTCAATAGCTCTGAACTATTACCTGTATATAAGAAGGCACTTGATGAGCTCGCTTTATTGATGAAAGAGTATGATTTTGACCTCGAGCTGGATGGTTATTCAGATAACACGGGCGATGAAGCTTATAATCTTTACTTATCCAGGCTTCGAGCCTCGGCTGTGCTGGAGTATCTTGTCGAAAAAGGTGTATCGCGAAACAGAATCACATCACAGGGCTTTGGGATAGAGAATCCTGTAGCGCCCAATGACACAAGGGTAGGACGCGCTAAAAACAGAAGGGTGGAATTGGAGATTCCGGATAGCTAGCGCATTCAATAACAAACGATTAAGCGGCTGTTTCAAGGATAGCCATTCTTTGGGTGGCATGATTTTACCGCAAAAAATATATTATTCATGAATTGGAATACGATCAGCCCTCTCTCTTAGCAGAGAAGGCTGGTATGCGTCTGCCTGTCGGTGAATGCAGGGCCAATAAGAAGCCGTTTCAATGTATTTGTCATCGGTAAATAAAGCCTGTCTGACACTGGCAGGAAACCTAAAACAAAATCTGTTGTCAAAATCTGTGGATCACTATATTTCATTAGTCATAACGTTTTTCTGACTTTTGAGTCACCAGTTTTTATTCATTTACGAGTTGCCTTGTCTGAATTTAAAAGCTTTTCTTTTTTATATGAACGCATGACCATATATTTGAACATTAGTCATTTGGTATGCCCGAAGAGTTGGATTCAGATAGGTTAGAAAAGATTGCCTTTGTGCTTAAGGCAGTGGCTCACCCAATGCGTATCGCTATCATAGACGTTTTAAACCGGCATGAAAAGATGTCTGTCAATGACATAACGAGCTATTTGGGGCTTGAGCAGTCGCTCACATCACATCACTTGGCCAACCTGAAAATGAAAGGAGTGCTTGGCAGTAAACGACAGGGTAAAAACATCTTTTATTTTCTCAAAATGAAAGAAGCAGTACAATTGGTAGCGGTACTCGAAAATGTAAAGGTAAACTACTATTAAATAGGACAGGGCCCGTTTCGCTTGAAACTCAGAGATAGCCCATCACCTTGTAAGTAGCTATTCCCACAACTTCCTTTATCATTGTCTCCCACCGGTCTATGGCCATTGCTCTTGGTATAAAGAGGTTTTCAAAATTAGGTCGGGGTCTGTTGGTCAGGTATCCCGCAGGAAATTCGTCAAACTGTATCCCTTGAGCCTTGAGGCACAAAGACGCCCGCTTCATGTGGAAGGCCGAAGTGACCAATAGATATTTCTTTCCTGCAAACCTGTCCTTCAGGATTTTAGCAGATTCCACTGCATTTTCGTAAGTGTTGGCTGCCTCTGGTTCCACGGTAATTACTGAATCAGGAACTCCTGCCATAGTCAAAAATCGTTTCAGTCTTTCTGCAGCCTTGCTGGACGCTATCTGTTGAAAACCAAGCCCACCACTCACCAATATGTGTTTCGCCTTACCTTCATTGTACAGTTGCAGCGTGTGGGTGATTCTATCAGCACCATTGTCAAAGTAGACACGGTCATCAGGAGTCTTACCCACTTTAGTTACTCCGGAAAAGACAACCACCACGTCATACACTTCCATGGTCTCAATAGGTACAGGTGATGGTTCCCACCAAAGCATCACTTTGTTACTGATATAGCTGTTGGAGAAGAAAATCAACATGATCAACCCCGTCCAGAAAAGCCTGAGTTTGAGCTTTGGCTTTTTTAAAAAGTATGACCCTATAAAACAGAGAATGATCCAGGTCAGAGGCCTTACAAAAACAGCCAGTATTTTGGAGAGGACAAAAAACATGTGCTTTCAATTATTTGTGAAATTTACTCTTAACAAAGCTAATAACCTTATGTATTGATAGTCAGTAAGATAATGCCTGAAAGGTGGCGCTCTTCAGTTTTTTTTCTACATTTCTGTAATGACATATATCTACCCTCGTCTTTGAATTGAATGGAGTTGCAAGAGTTTAAAACAAAGGTCTTACCAGTAAAGGACCGCCTGTACAGAATTGCACTGAGTATGCTGCGTTCGGTGCAGGAGGCTGAAGATACGCTTCAGGATGTGATGGTGAAACTTTGGGATAAGCGAGGGCAACTGGACAAATACCGCAGTATAGAAGCGCTCGCGGTAACCATCACCAAAAACCAATGCCTCGACAAGCTGAAATCAAAAAAACACAAAAACCAGCTTGACATTCAGGAAATGGAAATCGACTCAGGTTTTGCCACACCCTACAGGAGAGTAGAACTGAGCGACAGCATGAGCGTGATGATAAGAGCCTTCGAGTCCTTGCCTGATCAGCAACGGTTGCTGATTTCTCTCAGAGACATAGAGGGGTTTAGCTATGACGAAATTGCCGAACAGACCGGGTTGGAAGTGAATAACATTCGCGTAGGACTCTCCAGAGCCAGAAGAAAGGCCAGAGAGCTCTACTTAAAAATTGAAAACTATGAAGTCACATAAACACATAGAGAAATTACTCGATAAGTACTACAACGGGGAAACTTCTCTTGAGGAAGAAAAGCAACTCCAAAGCTTCTTTCTCGGAGAAGTGGTACCCGACCATTTGAAGACTTATCAGGACCAGTTCAGACACCTGGCTATAACAAGTCAGGTAGATTCGGACTCACTTTCAGACGAGAGGCTCTTTGGAAAGATTAAGCAGCAGGGTGAGGTAACCAGGCCGGAAGAGAAAGAAGCCAGGGTTGTGGAAATGAAGCATACCTCACGTGAAGTGTGGTTCTACCGGATAGCCGTAGCAGTGGCACTTGTGCTGGTTGGGTACTTTGCCGGCCGCGATGGTTCAACTTCCCAAGTAGAAGAATTAAAGCAACTGATGCTTACAGAGATGAAAGGAACATCTGCCAGTGGCAGACTCAAAGCAGTCAATTACTCATTTGAAATGCAGCGTGTTGATGAAGAAACACTTGAAGTACTAAAAAAAGTAGTGATGGAAGAACGCAACATGAATGTGAGAATGAAGGGGGTAGAGGCCCTTGCTCGCTTCGGGAGTGAAGAGGGTGTGCGCAAAACACTGATTACAGCGCTGGGAATAGAAGAAGAGCCAGCAGTAAAAATAGCTCTCATTGAGGCTCTGGTAGGTTTAGGCGAGGCAGGTGCCATAGAAAGCCTGCAAAAAATAGTGGATGATGAAGGTAACCTGAAAGAGGTGCGTGATGAGGCCCATCTGGGTATGTTCAAACTTAGAGAAATGTAAAAAGAACACAAATCAATTTAGCTGTAAATAAGGGCTTACCCGCCTGATAAGGGTAGCAAAACTCAAAATATCTGAATTTAAACAATTATAGAAATGAAGAAGTCAAGTGTAAAAATTATAATGATGTCTCTGGCCATGCTGGCTGTAGTCAGGCTGAGTGCACAGGATCATACGATAACGATCTCAAACCCAGGTCAGACTACTGTAATCATTCAGGAGCTGAATCGGGTCTCAGTAGAAGCCTATGACGGCAATGACATCCAGATTGAATCTGACTCCCATAGAGAGAGTCCTGAAAGAGCAGAAGGGCTTACAGCCTTGAGTGCCAGGGGTAAGGATAATACAGGAATAGGCTTGAATGTAAAGCAGGATGGTAATGAAGTGACGATTTTCCAGGCAGCCCGAAGGGGAAAAGGAAAGTACACCATCAAAGTACCCAAAAGCATCAATGTTCAGATTGAGCATACCGGAGACTGGGAAGGTGGCCAGATAGAAGTACATGGCATTAGCGGAGAGCTGGAGGTTTCAGGGAGATACAATGGTGTATACCTGAAAGATGTAACCGGCCCCGCCTTAGTAAGCACAGTATACGGCAAAGTAGAAGCAATCTTCTCTGAATTAAATCAAGACAGCCCTACATCGTTGGTCTCGGTGTACAATATTGTAGATGTGACATTACCAGCAGGTACCAAAGCAGATGTAAGGATCAGAACACCTTATGGTGAGGCATTTTCTGATATGAACATGGAGTTTCCCAGTGAAGAAGGTATGAGAAAGGTCAGCTCAACCATCGAAGGAAAGCTCAATGGAGGAGGTGTCGAACTCGACCTGAAATCATCTTACAAGAATGTCTATTTACGTAAAAAGTAAATGAAGAACTCCCGGTATTCACCGGGAGTTCAGCTTTAATCACAATCAAAAACCCAACATGATGAAAACAACAGTCACAACCTTGGTATTCCTGATGCTGATAAGTGCATCTGCCTGGTCACAAACCAAGATTAACGAAACATTTGATGTAAAATCATTTCAGCAATTGGAGCTGTTTTTCGAATACCCTGAGCTGGTCAAATTACAGGTTTGGGATAGCAAACAGGTAAAAATAGAAGGTACCGTTGATATTAATCGCGGAGAATTTGACCAGGATTTCGAAATTAAGACCAGTTCTGCAAATGGCAGGTTTACAATCGAGTCTAACATCAAAGACCTGAAGAAAAAGGGTGGTAAGTATTCTGTTTACACTTACAGTGATGATGACGATGAAAGGAGGTCAGTGACTGTTTCGCGTAATGGAACCACGATCAACGTAGGTTCACCAAAAAGTGGTACTTACAGAAATGGGATAGAAATTGCTATCGAACTGATTGTCACCGTGCCCAGAGACATGAAGGTAATGCTGGAAGCTCGTTACGGGCTGGTGGAAGTTATCCAAAGCCCTAAGGACCTTGAAGTGGATGCTCGGTATGGCGGAGTAGATGTAAGGGTCGATGAGTCAGCGTCTCTCACTTTTGATGCCAGTACTCAGTGGGGGCAGATTTTCTCTAATCTGGATGTGCCATTCGACATGGGAGGAGAAGACAGAACAGGCAAATGGATGAAAGCCCGTGCATCTCTCAATAAGGGAGACGGCCGTCTCTCAATAGAGTCACAATATGGGAATGTATATGTGAGAAAAGACAAGTAGTCAGATTCAAAACTAAGGAAGATGAAATCAATATTGATAATAGCAGGCCTACTGATTACACAAGTGGCCTTGGCCCAGTCTGCCTTGTTTGAGAAGACATTTCCGTTTACCGACCAATTGCTGGACGTAGACCTGGAACTGGGCACTGAGTTGACTGTGAAACCCTGGAACCGAAAGGAAATTTCGGTTAAAATTACCTATCGGGTTAATGATGGGAAAGACAATGAAGCCCTTCGCATTGATGTGGATGACTATAACAATCGCTTATCACTGGATGTGGAGCTTGATAAAACAAAGCTGAGAGACCTTGACGATTGCTGTTGCCGGGCTGGTCAACGAGCCCTGTGGGATAACGACAGGAATAGCTGTGTAGAGATTAAGGTAGAAGTTATGATACCCGCTACAGCAGAAATCAGAGCAAAGACTATTACGTCAGATGTCACCATTACAGGCATGGTTTCGGACATTGACATAGAAACTGTAACAGGTGTGATAGATCTTACCTGGCAGGATGATGCTGGTGCAGAAATAAGTCTGAAGACGGTCACAGGCGACCTTTATACCAATATGGAGATCGAGTCAAAGACCGAAAAGGGTCTGCCTAATATCAGTAGCAGAAATGTGAGAGGCACTTTTAAAGGCGGGGAGAAGGCAGTGCGGTTAGAAAGTGTAACAGGTACCATCTACTTCCGTAAATCAGGTAGCTGAAAATCAACTGAATTTCAAACTAAAGGATGACTCACTTCATCCTTTTTTTATGAACAAAAAAGTAAGTGCTTACGTTTTAGGTTGCCTTATATCTATGAGTATTGCAGCCCAGCCTGTTCCAGAGCCCCCGGGAGATATGGTAGAGGTCAATGGATACAAACTTCACCTGTTGATAAAGGGAGAGGACGGACCTCCTGTCGTGCTGTTTCATGGAGCAGGGGATATTGGCCTTATCTGGAACCTTGTACTTGCAGGGGTAAGTCAGTTTACCAAGGCAATCGCAGTAGACCAGGCAGGAGAGGGCTGGAGCGAACATGGTCATGCCATACATATGTGGCAGCAGGCTTATGATACTCATACTGCGCTACACAACGCAGGCATCGAAGGTCCTTATATCTTGGTAGGCCATTCATTGGGAGGTCTGCTCACGCGTGTATACATGCAGATGTACCCTGATGAGGTGGCAGGAGTGGTGCTGGTGGACGCAACTCACCCTGATGTAATCCTGCGTATCTACGAGGATGGAAAACCTGCATGGAAGCGTATGCGTGAGACTTCCAGGGGTAGGGTTATACCTGCCGCTGTGAGTAAGAAACTGGAAAGTCAACCAGAGTTGAGCTCTTACAAGGCAAGGCGTGATTTTGGAGATAAACTGACGGGATTTTCAGCGGTAGATCGGGATCGTCTCGATTGGGTGTACAATCAAAGACCTTTTACCTATGTGAAAGGCCGCAGCAGTTTTGAAGCAGAGACAATGCAGCTGATTTATGAAAACCCTGAAGCCTATGATTTTGACAACAAACCGCTGATAGTGATATCAAAAGGAGTATGGACTGATAAGGAGGGAGATGCAGGGTGGACGAATCAAGACTTGAGGGCTGAGTCGGAAAGGCAGCAAAAGGACTTACTGAATTTGTCTGTCAATAGCCGGCAGGTCATAGCTTGGAACAGCGGACATCAGGTTCACCTGGATCAACCTGAATTAGTCACAGCGATGATTCGGAAAATGGTAGAGCAACTCCGAAGCAGATAAATGAAAACTGTTATGTTTTGTGCCTTCGCTCGTCTTACTGTTAACGCTGTGTTAATGAACATTCTTTCCGGGTTAATTTCTGTTAAATCAGTAAGGTAATGCAACATTTTTGCGACTCGGAGCATCTATAATACAAAGGACAATGGAACTACAGGTAACCATTCCTTCTTTGGAAAGTCTTACCTGATAAGGAATCAATTTTTAGCAATGTTTACTCAACCAACCCTATACTTCGGAACGATGAACGGCCATCACAAAATCAGTATCAGTGGCGTTGTTTTTTATGTGGAAGAGAACTGCAGAAACCTACTGATGAACCACTTGAAGTGGATTTATAGAAACAGCTCAGCTGATAGTAAAGATACAGACTATAGGTCCGCTGAAGAAAAAGTTGCAGAAATTCTGCTGGATGAATTGCAGGCAGGCAGTGAAGTGATTACCTGCGATGAGGTAAATCACTTAATAGAAAAGACATCAACAGCATATAAGAGAACCTGATTTAGTTTTTGGTTTGAGGTGATTTAATTAAATACAGGTGTTTTCTATCCAGACCCCTGACATTCGTCAGGGGTCTTTCTTTTTGAGATTAGTTCAATAGAAGATGGCTGCCTTTATCAATTCAAATTGGTATCTTAACTCACTGTTATGGCTAAGAGACGCGACTTTATAAAAAAGAGTACCCTGGCTACTTTTTCTGCTCTGCTGGGGGCGGATATTATCTTTGGTAACAAAATGAAGGCCGGCTATGTGCCTGTGCTGATAGCACAGAATACACCACAAGTCTTGTTTGGTAAACATGAGGATATGCGCACGTTGAATGACAGGCCATGGAACATTGAAGCGCAGGCCCACTTGCTGGACGACCGCATCACACCAGAGGATAAGATGTTCATTCGAAACAACGGTATCATCCCAAATCCGCAGGATGAATCTTGGGTATTGAAAGTAGGAGGTGAGTCAGCCCTGGCTGAGAAGACCTTTACCCTGGCTGAACTGAAATCTAAGTATAAGGCATATACCTATCAACTTACGCTGGAATGTGGCGGTAATGGTCGCAGTGAGTTCACCCCCCCGGCAAAGGGCAACCAGTGGACCATCGGGGCGGTAAGCTGTGCGAACTGGACAGGCGTCCGGATCAAGGACCTGCTGGCCGATGTGGGTGTAAAGAATGATGCCGTATACCTGGCTTATTACGGAGCAGATACCCACCTGAGTGGTGAAGCCGGCAAGGTGGTGATCTCCCGTGGCGTGCCTATTGCCAAGGCCATGGAAAATGAGACACTGCTGGCATATCAAATGAATGGAAAGGATATTCCCATGGCCCATGGTTTCCCCCTTCGCCTTGTGGCAGGAGGCTTTCCAGCCTCAGCATCGGGCAAATGGGTGAATAAATTGACTATCCGGAACAAAGTTCACGATGGCCCCAAGATGACCGGAGATGCCTACCGGGTGCCTGCGAGACCTGTTGCCCCCGGTACGGAAGTGCCGGATGAAGACATGACCATTATAGAATCTATGCCCGTGAAATCACTTGTTACTTTCCCTAAGTCCGGTGCCCTCATTCAATCAGGAAAAAATCTCAATATCCGGGGGCATGCCTGGGCCGGACAGCTGGAGGTAAGTGCCGTACACTACTCAGTTGATTTTGGTAGTACCTGGCAGGTGGCAAGACTGGAGAAACCTGCCAACCGCCTGGCATGGCAGCATTGGTCTGCACTGGTGAGTTTACCGGAAAAGGGTTATTACGAGGTTTGGGCCCGGGCTACAGATAGTCAGGGTAAATCTCAGCCTATGGTAGTGCCAGGCTGGAATCCCAAAGGCTACTTAAACAATGCTTGTCATCGAATAGCTGTGAAAGTGGTATGAAGGAAGACGATATTTTAAAAACGATTGACTCTCTACTCAAGGCTGTTATAGGTATAACTGTACTTGTGGTACTAGTAGCAGGTTTTGGCTGGGTAGCCTACGAAAATCCCTATGTTTTTAAGTCTGCAGAAGAGCAGGAAACTGTGCCCTCCGAAGAGTCCGTCATATTCGTGGAAAGTGATTTTGTGGAAGGAGAGCATAAGTTCCTTGTCATTGCCAATTGTACGGGATGTCACTCAGGTAAGCTTGTGACACAAAACAGGGCAACAAGAGAAGGCTGGACTAATATGATCCGCTGGATGCAGCGCACTCAAAACCTGAAAGACCTGGGAGATGCTGAAGCTAAAATACTAGACTACCTGGCCAAGCATTACGCACCTGCTGAGCAAGGCAGAAGGGCCAACCTGGAGGTAGGTGAATGGTATGAGCTTGAATAAGTCTTGCCAGGCAATTTGTAAGTAATCGCTACTCTTTCAATCTACCAATCCGGTTTACTTCGGTCTTTACGCTTGGTAGCCTTTCGCTTGTTTTGTTGTACGTATTGAATCTCGTTATTGCGCATCGCCTCCAGAATCATCTGAGCCTTTTCCGGGCTGATTTTCATTTCCTTTAGCTTGTCCAGAAATTTTTGCAGGTCATCTTTTTCTTTCTGCTCCTTCTCTTCTTCAGTGGGCTCTGAATCTTTCTTCTCCTCATCCTTCTGCTCCTCGCTTTCTTTACCTTCGTCCTTTTCCTGTTTTTGCTCCTGATCTTTTTCCTGCTTTTCCTGTTCTTGCTTGTCCTGATCCTTCTGCTCCTGGTTTTGTTGATCCTTTTGCTCCTGATCCTGATCCTGCTTTTGCTGTTCCTCCTGCTTCTGCTGCTCCTGTTTTTGTTGTTCCTGCTCCTGTTGTTTTTGGAGCTCTTCCAGCAGTTTCTGCAGCCTGGCATCATTCGGGAATCGTTTCAGGCCCCGGTTTACCGTATTCAGGGCAGTTTCGGTATTACCATCAATAAACTGGTTGCCGGCAGATGTAAAGAAGTCGCTTGCGTTCTGGGCCATACATACAGAGCCCACTGTCATTAACAATGCTGTGATGAATGCTCTCATATGGCCGCTACAATTTGAAGTTTAGACATATACTGCTGATAAGCCTTGGTGGTCTCATCATTTTCAAGCGCTTCCATCATCGTCTGCATGGCCTCTTTGAACTGGCCTTTTTGTCGCTGCTCATCTGCCAGTTTTTTCATCATCTTGGCATACTCAGAGGGCTTTACATCCTCTTCGTTCTCTTGTTGGTCGCGCTCACGCTTGATTTTCTTCAGCAATTCATAATTGTATCTCGCTGGGTCATTCTGCGGGTTGTTCCTCAAAGCATTCTTAAAATGGTCCAGTGCTCCTGCAAACAATTGATCTTTTGAACTCCCCTGTTTTTCTTTCTCGCTCTGTATAAAGGCAATAATACCGCGTTGATTGTAGGCATTCGAAGCAATTGTTTTGTCGTTGGAGTTGACCAGTTCCAGATATTTATTTTCGGCAATCACTGCAAATTTGAGGGACGCATCCATGTTCAGTACATCAGAGGTATCCACGCTGATGTCTCCCGGATCTCCCGCTTGTGTCTGGAACTGGCCGGCTTCGGTGCCATAAGACAGGTTGTAGGCGGCATTGGCCATGTTCATTTTCAGGTTGTCATCCTCTACCAGCATTGAGTCTACCAGTTGCACATAGTCCAATACTGCCTGTACATATTGTTTTTCTTCCATGGCATCCCGGGCACTCCTCTTGAGGTCATTCACCTTGGCAATCCGTGTAACGGGATCGGTAAATGCTGTAACGAGCAGGAACAGTGATAGTATGTATCTCATATTCTAAGGGTCTTCATTCTTAAAAAGGCATCCAGCATCAGCAAACCAAGGGCTATAGCCAATGGGATATAAAACTTGTTAGCCGAGGCATCAATTTGCCGTGCATCTCTCAATTCTCCTTCTACTTCATTGATGGCTCTGATCAGTCTTTTTACGTCATTCTGGTCTTTGTTGATCTCAAAATACTTACCGCCTGTATCGTCTGCCAGCTTTTTCATTGAGTCTGAGTTCAACCGGGTAACTACCTCGGTACCACTGCGGTCTTTCTTAAAACCATTGCGCAGAGGTATCTTGCCGCCTCTTTCTGTGCCAATACCCAGTGTGAAAAGCTTGATACCACTGCCCATGACCTTTTTAGCAACAGCGTCAGTTTCTTCACCAAAATCTTCACCATCACTGATCAGCAGAATAATTTTTGACTTCTGTTGAGTAACAGGTCCATTGGGATCGTCCAACTTTTGCAGTGCGATATTCAACGGGCTTCCAAAATCTGTTCCCGCATTAGGTACCAACTCTGTATTGAGCGTGCTTATAAAAAGCCCCAGAGCACTTTGGTCATAAGTAAGCGGACACTGCACAAAGGCTTCTGATGAGAAAATGATCAGGCCGATCCTGTCTGAATTAAAGGCTTCTACAATGTTGTTAGTCAGCTCGTACTTGATTTTGTCCAGCCGGGAAGGCACCACATCCTCGGCATTCATTGATTGCGACAGGTCCACAGCAATGTATATGTCCTTACCCTCAGATTT
This sequence comes from Strombidium stylifer, assembly GCA_010577775.2. NCBI lineage: Eukaryota > Ciliophora > Spirotrichea > Strombidiidae > Strombidium > Strombidium stylifer. The sequence continues at coordinate 4,485 of WWNT02000143.1, read as the reverse complement.
CACCTCCTTGGTGGTGTCTCCGAAAGAAGGCCCCATCAGCGCAATAATTAACAGGGCAAATGCTGTTGATCTGAGTAATATCTTAAAAAGCAACGGACGAAAACTGGTCTTCAGCCTTTTTGAAAGGACCGCCAACCTTGAGATGTAAAGGATATAGGTGATAACAAACAACCCGATAAATATCCCCTCTGTCGTACCAACACTTTTAAACCAGATCATTATTTGCTTTTGTTACAGCCTTCAAAGATAAAAAAGGAATGAAGACTATAAAGACCATTCGTCAATGTCTTACGAAAGGTGTCTGTTAAAGATTGTTAATTTGTATAAAAGGAATTTCTATCACCGTAAGGCATGATCAGGCAGGGTTTTATATTTTGCAGCAAGCAGACATAAATGGGAAGAAACCAGGTTCATATCGATGACTTTCTTTTGGGCATATCAGAGGCTACCAATGCCATGATTTCAGAAAAACCGGACAAGGGTATAAACCTGGCCATTGCGCTTTTGGGTAAGCATTTGGGGGTGAGTGCCAGCTGTGTTTATGTAAATGAGAAGGATGATAAAGGGAAGGTACTGACTTCCATAAAGTATTTCTGGTCGGGGAAGCGGGATGAATCCAGAACAGAGCGGAATCAAAACGTGCCCCTGGAAATGATGGGGGATATGTTCAGTGTTTTGAACAATGGCGACTATTATGAAATTCTGTACTCCGACAGCCAGGCCGCGCTACAAGAGCACATGCACGCAGATGGTACCAAATCTATCATCCTGTTTCCAATCATGGTAGAAGATACGTTTTGGGGAGCAGTTGCCTTGGTGGATTTTGAAGAAGAAAGGCGCTGGACGGACCCTGAAAAGACGCTTTTACAGTCGCTTGCCAATTCCATAGGCAGCGCAGTGAGACGAGGCTTGCTGGAAGAAAATCTGGAAAAACTGGTGACTGATCGAACCAAAGCGCTGGAGCGAAGCAGAACCCGCTTTCAACTTGCAATAGAAGGGTCTCAGGACGGAATCTGGGAGTGGAACCCGTTGACAGGTGAAAACTATTGGTCGCCACGAATGTTTGAACAGCTTGGTTATACTCCGGACGACATACCAGATATAGGTGAAGAGTTTTTCGACATGATTCATCCGGATGAAGCAGATAGGGCCAGGACTATGTTTCGCAATCACTTGAAACACCGTACTCCCTATGAAATGGAGTTCCGTCTCCGTACCAAAGACGGGGACTATCGTTGGTTTAAGTCTACCGGTCAGGCCAGGTGGAATGAAAATGGGGAGGCTGTGCTGATGGTAGGTAGCCATGAGGACATTTCAAAAAGAAGAAAAGCCGAAGAGGCACTGAAAGAAAGCCACAGGCGCATGAACTCGCTGGTAGACAACCTGCCGGGAATCAGCTATCGGTGTCTGAACGAAGCAGACTGGCCCATGGAATATATCAGTGCAGCTTGTAAGGAGATTACCGGCTATACCTCTGGCGATTTTTATGGGCGACCCAGTGAAATCACATTCGGAGATTTAATTCATCAGGACGATGTAGAGGATAACTGGGAGCAGGTGCAGCAGGCCTTGTCAGAGAAAAAATCTTACCGGGTTATTTACAGAATCAATGATAAAAACGGAAAAGAGAAATGGCTTTGGGAGCAGGGGGGAGGCGTTTATGACGAACAAGGTAGAGTTGAGGCTCTTGAAGGCTGTATTTTTGATATCACCCCTATAGTAAGGAGCCAGGAACGTGTAAACGGAGCCATCTATATTGCTGAAGACAACGAGCGCAGGCGCATAGCCGGTGAAATCCATGATGGTTTGCAACAGACTCTGAGTGTGAGTGCACTCAATCTGCAGTACCTTGAGAAAGAAATTCAGCAGTTATCGGAAGAATGCCAGGCCAGGTACAGCAAAAGCCGTGATTACCTGGAGCGTAGCATCCGGGAAAGCCGGTTAATCGCTCACAGACTGATGCCCAAATCAATTCACGATGTGGGCCTGAACAAAGCCCTGGAAGAACTGATAAATGAAGTAAAGAGTGCCACTGATATAAGTTGTAGCTATTATTGCAATCTGAACAGGCGGCTTAGCGACAAAGTAGAGGTAGGGCTTTATCGCATGTCACAGGAGGCCCTCAACAACATTGTCAAATATGCCAAAGCCAGGAATGTAGCCGTCCAACTCACCGCTTTTGAAAAAGAGTTGCAGCTGATCATAGAAGATGACGGGGTTGGTTTCGATAAAAATAAGCTTGATCTTTATAAGACGGGCTTTGGGCTTACGGGTATGAAGAATCGCATCAACTCCTTGTCAGGAAATCTCCTGATCGACTCCAGACCCGGACATGGAACAAGTATAGTTGCGGCTATCCCAATGCAAGAGTAAGATGACCGATCTGATCCGTATTTTCATAGTAGATGATCATCCTATGGTGATAGATGGCCTCCTGGGGTATTTGGAAGATGACTCAATGTATGAGGTAGTGGGCACGGCATCCAACGGAATAGCTGCGCTCGAAAAGCTGCAGTCTGTCGTGGCGGACATTGTATTTACAGATATACAAATGCCCCGGATGGATGGCCTCGAGTTTGCCAAAGAGCTCCTTAGGAGGAAGCCGGACCAAAAGATTGTGGCGCTTACTATGTTCAATGAACCACAGTATATCAAGCGCATGCTGCAGACAGGTGTTATGGGCTATGTGATCAAGAACAGTGGTAGAAGAGAAATTGAACAGGCCATTTGTACTGTGATGCAGCAGGGGCAGTATTACTCAGCGGAAGTAACACGTGTGATCATGAACAAACTGCGCGGAGCAGGCCAGAAAGCCGTGGTGAGCAACAGCCCTGCACTCACAGGGCGCGAGATGGAGATATTGCACCTGGTACTTAAGCAAAAGAGCAATCAGGAAATTGCAGAGGAACTTTACATCAGTGCACGCACTGTGGAGGCGCATAAACGTAATTTGCTGGAAAAAACAGGCAGCAAAAACATAGCAGGCCTGGTGTTATATGCCATTGATCAACAGCTTTTTGAAGATTTTTGATATAGTATAGAGAGGTGGCTTTTGCCAATTCATAAGACGCTACTCCTACAGCTTTTCGCTTCTAGCCCGGGCAGCCTGTCTGATCCCGCAAGGGTCCGTAATCGTAAACGGCTCCCCAATCTTATTGTCTGATTCAACAGCTACATCAACTCGAAGCACATCATGCCACAGCCCAGGGGTTCACTGCTTTTTCCTGGTTGCAATTTTTGGTTTGAACAATTAGTGCCAGAGAGGTAGCCAAGAACCTTTACCCAGGCCATCAGTGATAATCAGGTCACCTGAGGTATTTGTTCATGTCTGTATTTTGAAGTGATATACTCAGGACCCAAGCTGGTAATGAGCGTTGATAAGGAAAGGTGGGTATGAGTCTTGTGTTTTAGTAAAGTGAAACAGATATGTGCGTACAAAAAAATAACCCCGAAAGCGATAAGCTCTCAGGGTTATGAAAAATGGTCTCATCGTCCATTGTTAGAACGTAATGAATATTGTCAGTTACCTTTCTCCTAATCCTTAAGTACCAGCGTTTTTTTCCACTTCATTACAAAAGCGCGGCCCTTGTATGTGCCGGACACTTTAACTTTAACACCGTTCTTGGTCTTCTTATAATGTTTATCCGTGATCTCAAGAGCGTTTCGGTCATAGGGCTCACTTGGTCCGTCCTCATCTTCACCTTGAAATATCTCGATATTCTGAAGAACTTTCCCTTCAGAGTTCAGCAGAATAAGGTTTTTCTCATTGATACGGTCTTTGTCGAGATTGCCCTGGATCGTGTAAAAACCATCCTCAAGTTCTGATCCTGTGCCCCCTTTGAAATAGAACAGAATCAGAGATTGATTTTTGTTGAACTCTTGACCATTTACTACAAAGGGTGCGGCTACCGTAGCCACTTCTTGATGGCTGAAGATGACCACATTTTCGTCAACAAGATTTAAGTCTCTTCTACGTGCTTCATACAGGAAGCTTTTGCTCACGTAGTGTCTGCTATCAGCTAGCAGGTCATTCATGCAGTTTGTGTTTTCAATTGTGTTTTTCATGTTTATTAAATCTGCTTATCTGGAAACGTACCAGTTGGCATAGATTGATGCAATGACAAGCCTATCGAAGATATTTTCACCGAAGTACCTTCTGTTGAGCTTGTAGCAGAACTCATTGAGGTAGTTCTGCAGGAATTCACCCTTTATTTTGTGGTAGACGCCCAATAGGTTCCTTTTAAGGTTTGAAATGGCGATATGTACCCACCTGAGGGTATTCTCTGTCGCTTTCTTGTCAGAGACCACACTGATATGTACATCCACATAATCTGCGATATTGACATAACTGGTGCTTTTGTCACTGAAGACAATGTTTTTACCCGCCAATGACCCTTCAAGAAGGGCATCCACCCCTTCGGCCTTATGGTCTTGCACCACTTTCATTTTAAAGTAACGCACATGCTTTTCTTCTTCACCACTTTC
>WWNT02000141.1:0-10899 GCA_010577775.2 Strombidium stylifer | reverse complement strand
CCCCAAAACCCCAAAACCCCTCCAATTTGAAATATATCTAAATATAATAATAACCAGAACTCGCCCTGTAGCTCCAGGTCCAAAATACTAATTATAAAAAATAGCTTTGATTTTACTATTATTTAAATGAAATCATACAGAGACCCTCAGAGGCGGCAAAGACCGCCCAATCTGAAGAAGAAGCCTGTCACTCACCATAACTCCCTCAGGAAGAGCTTGGCTAACGATTCTGTGACGGAGGCAATCCTGAGCAGCCTAAACGGAGCTGATGGCACTCTTGATCCGACTCAGTTCGCTGAAATCAAATCGAGGTACGAAGCGAGCCAGAATGGTGCCAGCTCAGAAGGTTCAAATAATACCAGTCTGTCAAGCCGGAAAGAGTAACTTCCATCCTTCGATAAGGCAGCCTTGGATAAAGGGAAATTAGTGAAGCAAGACTCGAACGCTAAGACCCTTCTAAAGAAGGATACTATCCGATCGAGTGGATTGAGGCACCAGCTGGACAAGAATGAAAAAAGGAAAGAGTCCCTCAGCAGCTACTAGCAAGCTTTCATCATCGATGGCCAGGCCAACTTGGAGTACTCTCAGATGAACAATAAGTTCTCAGTCGATGGCGTTTCCAGGAAACTCAAGGGTTCTGCTTCAAACCTTAGCTCAGAGGAGATCAAGGGTCACACTAAAGCAAGCAACTCCAATATGGAAGAGCCGATTGGCGCTCACCACTCTACATTCGACATGAGCATCCCTCAAAACGAGCTCAGGAACATAAAGACAATTCAAAATTTAAAAGACCTCCAAAAGAACTTCAATTAACCCGCCTCCCAGCCAAACCGGTAGCTCCAGCATTAGAACCTCTACAAGAAAGGAACAGCCACACTCTCCCAGAACTTCTGGATCAACGGCGAGAAGGCATCTCTGGCTGCCTTGCAACAATCCCAGTCAACTTCCCAGCCGAGAATCTACGAAGCGTACCCGTCTTCGGCCCTTGACCAGCCTCCGTGCGAAGACCCGAAGCTGCTCTCGAACATCTCTCGGAGCATCAGCAACTTCGCGGAGAACAAGCATTCGTTGAAGGGGCAAGGCTTCCGGTAGCTGAACTAGCAGTCAGCTGCTAACTACAACCTGAGGAAGTGCGAAACGTACTCGAATTAGCAGGTCAAGAGCTAGAGGTAGCAGTAGAACTAGGTCAATGCGAAGTAACAGTTCTCCTAACATAGGAGGTTTGTCAACGCGTAAAATAAATTTGAGAAGCCTCTGGAATCCTATGAAGATTCAAGGGTTGCCACATTCGGATTCTTCAAGAACCAGTCTCCAGAAATTGACAAAGGAGAAGGCTTAAGCAGCATCTAAAACCCGCAGATATTCAGCGAAGTCAACTCTAGCTCAATGCTCACCGTCTCTGCTCTCAATTCAAAGCAGAAAGGCACTGAATAGAGCAACCACGCAATCAGGATAAATCAGTCGAACTCGGTGACCTCTCGAGCAAACCAAGGCGACAGGCAAGATGCGGTCAATGAAGTCGTTGAGACTGGTAACTTCAACCAGTCTAGCCATGCTGCCGCCAAGGACAAGCAGACTGTCTTCGTGAACCTCTCCAAGGGACAGAGGAAAGAAGGGATTATTAGAGGCAAGAAATCGAACCGAAGTTTTAGAAGGAGAAAGAAGTAGTCCATTTGCGATGACTCGATCGTCGACTTTTCGCTTCCTCTCACGTCGAGAGGGATTTCATCTGAAAGAGACAATGAGGAACACAACATCTATGGAATTAGCAATATTCAGATTAAGTAGCCTGCGACCCTTTTCCAGAACAGCCTCAAGAGCGATCGTGATAGCAGCTAGAAGCAATACTATGTTAGAAAGGGGTAAACCACCGACATGAACAGCTTACATCACATAAAAGACGGGACAGCCAGATTGAGGGCACCCCACTCTCTTTCTCAATCGAAGCTTCAGTAACAAGCGAGCAGTCATCCTCTGAAGCACATGAGCCAAGACTACTACTAACAGTCGAGGCAGTCACAGCAAGGGCCATACTCAAATAGATTCCGAGATAGCTTCTACGGGAACCAGAAGAAATCTGAGATTCCAACAAAGTCCCTCGGAGAGATCATTGATCTCAGCAATAAGGAAGTCCAGGACACGTTCAAAAAGGTAGACCCTTTGAAGTCTAAGATGTCACTCGTGTCCACCTTAGCGAAGAAGATCATGGCCAAGGCAACCCAAGGCACGCAAGAGTAGACCCAGGAGAAGTCAGCTGGTCAGGCTGATATTGTGGAGCTGGCAGCCATGTCCTAAGTGGGGTTCATGCCCGGACACTCTGCAGAGTCGATGCCTGGGAGGAAGATCAAGATGGACAGCTTCAAACCAAGGGAATTCAGGATGCACAAGTAAGACTTGGCTTCAGATGCGAAAGAATATGGAATAAAGAAGGAAATGGGCCATTACTTCTCAAGCGAGCAAGAGGGTAAGAAGATCTATGCAGCTCCTCCAGCTATCGAGAAGTAAACTGGGAACATACTTGAAAGGTCTGGGTCAGTGCAACCAGTGCCTTCAGTACTTGCTTCTGGAGGAGCTTACTTTCCAGACCTCGGGTATGGAAAGCAATCTTAAGTGAAAGCTCTAGGGTTGAAAAATGAAAGCATCCTGAAAGGGACTATGAAAAAAGCAAAGAACACAAGTATCTCGTAGTCCCAAGCCAGAAAGCCAGATTCTACTGAAGAGGAAGAAGTGAACTACCAAATAATCAAGCGAGACTACTTAGAAGACAAGAAGTATTCATTCTTCGACTACAAGAAGAAGCAGCTTCAAAAGGAGCAGCTGACCTAGAGAGTCCAGGCAAGACACAAGAAGATCAGTTCTTAAAGAATCTCGCCTAATTAGGACTTGATGATTACCAGCAGAGATGAACGGTAGAAGAAGGATAATGCTTACATCGATGTAATCGTCCTGGACCCGAAACTCGACAAGAAGGGTATCAAGCAATATACGAAGAGCTAGACGGTCGCTGCCAAGTTCAACTAGAATCTGAAGAAGAAGCCGAATGTCATGGAGCACAACCAGTACTTTGGGCTGAGCAGAGAAGATGAAAGATTGGACACCAAGCTTACTAAATCCGATCAACGGAGCAGCCTTGCCGAACATAGCACCCTCAAGCAAGTCAGCTCTCCAAAGAAGAAGCATACTCTGATCTTAAAAGCTGAACCAAAGAAGTAGCCACCATTAATAGCTGAGTCACTGGCAAAGCCCAAGACAAAGAGGGGGTCACCAACGAAGCAAACCCAGATAGGCTATAATTCATATCAATTGGAAAGGAAGGACTCTTCTGAGATTCTGAACCTCCCTAATTCATTGAGGAACCACTCTCCCAAGTGGAAGGGATCGCCTCATAAGCTTAGATATTCATCAAATGAAGGAATAGGACACCAGATAGTTCACGACTACCCATCCCACTAGATATTGCCAAAGAACCAACCGTTCTACTCGAACAACAGCATCCAGTCAGCGACAAAGCTACCCCAGTTGAAGTACTCTCCTTACGGAACAAACTCCTACTCGCCCAAGAAGTTCCTCGCGTAGCAGCAGGCTGGCAGTCTGAATGTATTAGGCCAATCCAGAGAGCTCCACCGGACAGCGCACCATAAGCTGCAGAATAGAGACAACGCTGGGAGCCAGAGCTAGCTAGTGAAGACGAGTCAGCTGGAGAGTCGCCACGGGAGTGATATGAGCCAGTAGTACTCGTCTAAGGAACGGCAAGACAATGTTCATGTGAAGAAGGAAAGGACTCGTATGGTCTTACAAGGCAAACCACCATCCCTGCAGCATGCTTAAGTGTAGAACGGCCTGAAGAATATTGATAGTGTACAGAATATGAGACAGCTGAACACTAATCTGAGGGGGAATGCAAATTTCTTCCTAGCGAACAACGAGGATATGATACAAATCAGGAACAGTGACGACTTCGACAGCTAGACGTAGAGAAGGACTCTGCTCACTGAGCGATTCGACGAAACTAATACCATTTTTGAAACCTAGATAATGTCTTCAACGAACCAGATCTAAAGAGACAAGACTACATTCCTACCTCAGCCCGACCAGTCCCTGTCGATCGTGAACTCGAACGAGAAGAGCCAGATGGGGATCAGCTAGTGGCAGCAGCAGAGCCAGGCCAACCTCCTTCATTCTTCATTTCCTGCGAATATCCAGTCTATCTTGGAGCGAGGCCAGGATAGCTCAGGTCGACTCAATATGATCATGAAGGTTGGGTCCAATGGATCGATGGACAATGTCACTTCTGGAAGAGATATTGAGAGTGCCCAGATGATCCAATTCTTGTCTTCACAGCAGTAGCTAGCTAGCAATTACAAAGAGGACAGGAGCTCAATTTATTCGAAACAGTAGCCTGACTTCTCAGAGACAATAATGGTTCAATATCTTCCACCGTTCCTCCACAATATGTCGAGCAAACAAGTTACAATAGGATAAGAAGGTGGAATTACAACTTCTCAAAGCCAGGTTGATAACTAGGTATCTCAGCAGATGTCTCAGCAGGTTTCTCAGAGAGAAAACGAGTCCGGAAGCATTGTTTCAGCAGTCCATCCCCAGATAACTCTCCAGCACCTCCTTCGATTCCAGCAAAACCCTCCAGGCCGAGGAATGAACTGTAAGTAGCAAACCCAGCTCCTCTAATTCCTTCGATTTCCTTTCCAGATTACTTATCAAACCGAGTGATGCGAGACCACATCCGAAGCATCTCGTGCACGATCCTGTCTAAGAACCGGAGCTACCAGAGGATGCTCAAGAACAAGAAGTTTATCACCAAGAAGCAGAAAGACTACATAATGGAGAACTTCTCCTCCGCCTTCACTTCAAGCCGACAGTTCAGTAGCACCTAGGACAATGGCAAGTTCGGAAAGGCTGAGCTGGAGAAAGCTAAGTAGGCCATGCTCAACTGCAAGAACGACGGACTCACTATCAAGGAGCTCTTCAAGAAAGTTTTCAAGCTGCACATCTCCACAGGGTAGAACTTGGAAGATAGCTCTGAGATTGAATCGGACACGCCATCTGGGGAAGAGGACTTCTGCCACAGATTCAAGGAGGGAGACAAGCGAGAACAAAAGGAGGTCAAAGTGCAGTCCATCGTCATCAACAAGCCTCCTGAAGAGCTGAAAATCGACGAGAAGCTGCTCTCTTAGAAAGAAGTAATGGCGTACTGGAGCTAGGAGTTCGACAAGTACCTAAGGAAGGCCAAGCTCATCAAGGACACCGGCTTCTAGAGTGAGAGCAATAATGTCAACGCCCGTGAAAGCGTGAAGATCCAGCGACTACAGGATAAGCTGAAGAAGCTCAGGATGATGCCAGAGAACATCGAAGAAGAAGATATGTCGTCCCATTCAAGCTCGTTCTCTTTCACAGGTACCTATGCCGAAAAGAACAGTAGGAGAGCTAACAAGAGGCATCAAATTGAGTTGTAAAGGAAGCTAGACCTCATGAATGACGAAGAAAGAATGAAATACGAAATTGACTTAAGAGAGAAGATCCTTGCTTAGATCGATGAGTACCTTTCCGAGGAGCAAGTTGAGAAGGAGATTAACATCTTCAAAGACCAGCTCATGTAAACTACAGGGAGTTCGAACAAGAGTCAGAAGCCCAACAAGCAGATGTCGAAGCTACCTCAAGAGGATCAAGAATTCCTTGAGTTCGTCAGAAACAAGGACTCCTTCTACCGTTGCGGACTCTTCATAGCCCGGCTCTACCAGAAGCTGGCCACGGTGTCCGATGAGCTGTTCCACTCTTACCAGTGGGAGGTGTACCGCGACCAGGTCGTCCCCAGAGATCACGAGAGCTATAAGAAGATTCTGGTGAACAAGCTAAAGCTTGAAGACGCCGACGATCTTGTCTACGTGTTCCTCAAGTAGCTCGAAGTCAAATCAAGGTCAGTGATGAAGCAGAAGTTCGAGCGCCACCAGCTCATGGCCTTGGTCGAGAAGAGGCAGAAGATGTCCAAGAAGATCCTTGCCAAGCTCGACCAGGAAGAACAGGCTCGAATCAATGCTGCTGAGGACTATCTCCGAAAGAGAGATATGAGAAAGAGGAAGAATTCACTTGCGATCGACTCGCTGCCCTTCTCGTCATCTAAAGGGTCTTCCCTCGTTCCATCTCGGCAAGTTAGCACCAAGAGAGGAACTCAGCACCAAGACATCGCCAATTCTCTGAAGATGGGCGTGCTCAACTTGACAAAGCAGACCATGTCGAAAGGAAGCGTGAACAAGTCCGTCCCAGGGAGCAACCAGCATACAAGCACCTCACATGCTCAGAGAAGCCGGAAATTGTCAGAGTTCAAGCGCCAGCAGACATTCCACGAGAGACTGATGGAGAGGCTAAGGAATCAGCGAAACCAGAAGTTCTTTGACAAGCTAGAGGAGTTCTAAGATAAGCTAATGAAGGAGTTCTACGACATTGAAGAGAAGATCACGCACTAGGACTAAAAAGCGATGGAGCTCCAGAACCCATCATCCTCGTAGAATATCTAGGAACTCATCGAGGATAACCTCGAGGAGATCATCAACAACAGTGAGATGCATGAGCACTTCGAGAATCACTAGGAGAAGATTTAGGAACAGGAGTAAGCTAGCGAACTTGCTGGGGAAATGTTGAATTACCTAAGAAAGCAAGCTGAGATTCAAGCCGAAGTCTTCAATAAAAACTAGGTCAAGCTGAGGAAGTAGGCTGTCCTAACGATGGCTTTCGGACAGGGCAGAGACTCTATGGTTCTTAAATTCATCGCCAACCTGAAGAAGAAGGTCCGTGAGAGAAAAGACCTAACAGCTGAAATCACCAGGTAGCAGTTTGTTCGTAAAATAATGAAGAGCCACGACTACAATAAGGTCTTCAAGCTCGTTGCGCCATCTAAGAAGGGCATTAAGAGAAGAAGGCAGTCGCTCTCAGACCTCATTGACAAGCAGAAGAAGAAGCAGACCACGAAGTAATTGTTCGAGAACGTCAAAGAAGAAATACTGGAGGACGAAGAGACCAAGAACGATGTCATCATGAGGATCCAGAGGTCGCTCGAGAAGCAGAAGGAGAGTGACCAGCCGGATCTCAACTACGTCGATGTAATGAAGGAGAGCCTCTATGGCCTTGTGAACAACCAAATTATTAAGAATATCGATAACGAGGTGGCTAGAGAGATCCAGAAGTTCTTTGTCCCTGGCTAGAAACTGAGAGTGGAGCCAGCTTAGAAGAGAGCTTCCTCGATCATGACGAATGTGCTGAATTAGTTCTTCGTGGGCGCTGGAGAGTCGAAGTCAGAAATCGATGAGAAAGCGGAAGATGCCGATTAATCAGGTTCTGAAATATACTCACGATCAGCTTAATCGAAGCAGGAGATTGCTTTCCTAAAGGAGATTCTACCAGAGAATACTATGCAGACCTAAGATTCTGTCGAGAGCAAATCGATAGCATTAGACCTGAATCTGTTGCCAGACAAGAAAGATACTGGAAACATCAACAGTAGTATTATAAAAGAGCTGAATTCTCCTCGGAAATTAGTACAGATCAAAGGGCCTCAAATCTCAGGGCTTCAAAACTTAACGCTGCCTCCGACGTTTAGCAAAGCGAAATCTTCAGCCTCTCAAATGAAGACTGTGTCACCTTAGAAAATAGAACCTCCGTAAATATAAAACATTGATATTGGGGTCGACTCTTCAGAAGAGCGAAGTGCGGTAATGAAGAAGTTCATGAAGAACACTCTGTCCTCAGGCCTGCCTCCCCTTCCAATCTTGAACAAAACCAACGAGCAAGGCCTCTTGGCCCTGGTGAACTACCAACTGAACCAGGGCAATGCCGAAGGACTGGCTCAGACTCTCCCAAGGATGGTCCCTACGTTGCTGAAGAAGCTCTACTTGTTCAACAATTCCCTGTCCGATATGAGCTTGGCGCAGATCTTCCTCGGGATTAGCCACTCTGATGGACTACAAGGCATTGGAGTTGTCTCAAATGAACTTGGACCAACCGCATTCGAAAGCTTAGCGGACTACCTAATTCCAAGCGATGGCTTCAAGAATACGAGGAAGCTGATCCTGAAGAACTCGGCTCCAGCTCGGTACTACCCGAACAGTCTCATCCAATTCCTCCACTCTCTCAGGATGACAGCTAGTAAGCTCAACAATCTCAGAGAGCTCACTATGTGCAAGATTGGTCTTGACATACACTGTGTGGATTACCTCGGCAACGCAATTCGAAACTTGCCGTCCTTGGAGCTCCTGGACATCTCAGGAAATGGAGTCTAGGCTTACTCTCTGATCAACTTCATGCGCAAGATTCAGCACTAGAACATTATAAAGTCGTTGAACATCTCCTATAACTCTGGCTATCAGAAGCCGATCCACGATCATCACGGCCATAACGACCCGTTCAGTGGCCACACTGGCCATAACTAATAGAACCAGAGATTTGAAGTAGTCCTTGCAAACTTCCTGCACACGTCATCGTCCTTAGTCCACCTGGACATCAGCGGTATGGGCATGGCTTCCCCTGCTCTCATGCACGTGGTCACGAAGGGGATAAAGAAGTCTAGGACTCTGCAATCAGTGCACATCTGCGGGGTCAACCTCCTCGAAAAGGAGCAGAATCACCTCAGAGAGCTCCTGCAAGTCATTGACATCAGGAGCATGAACCAAACGAGAGACCAGAGACTGGAGGCTGTCAAGAAGATTGGCCACGTCAACAAGAAGCTGCTCAAGCAGATTGTCGAGGAAGATATCAAGAAGCTCAGCACGGACTAGCTCACTCACCTAGTAAAGAAGCAGCACCAGAAGCCAAAGATCTAGGTCAAGAACGGGATTAAAGCCTCGGTTTTCTAGCCTGAAGATTCCTAGAGGATTGTGTATGAGCGAAACCTAGGCAACCCAGAAATCATATAAAGCCATCGTTGGAGAGAAGTGTACGAACCAAACTGCCACATTTGCCAGAAATCCACGTATGTTGTCATCATCTGGAATACGAAGCTAGGAAGGATTCAACTCCGTGATAAGAAGAACAAGAAAGTAGACAGCGACTGGATCCTCCGTAACTTCATGAAACACAATATGCTCGAGCCAATCTACCTGACCGACCAGAACTACTCTCACCCTGTGGTCTACTGCAACTAAAGATTTCAAAAGATGGTGCCTCTGAAGGAGTTCATGGAGCGGTTAGCAGTCGGCTAGTTGCCAAACGTGAGGAACTGCAACAATGAAGTCGAAGCAAGCCGGTACAAGCAGCTAAAAGAGATCGTAGACAACGACATGCAGCTGAACTCCAATCAGGATGTTTCTTACTGGAAGCAGAGGCAATCGATCCAGCTCCAGGCGCAGCAGGTGACGACTCAGAGCTACAGCAATTCAGACTCTCAGGATAAGGAAGAGGAGATTCAGAATATAGTAGAACTCAAGTACTATGACTTGAAGGACTGGCACCTCAAGCTGAAGAAGAAGCTGCCCAGGAAAGCCTTCTTTCCCATTGACCTGAACCTTATCGCCAATGAGATCAACAATAAGTACAAGCCAGGATCATATGAGGAGATTGCCAGCGACACATACGTTTGTGCTTTCTACGCTCCCCAGTAGACCGACCTGCAGTTCGTAATCAAACACAATGATATCCCTGGAATCTTCTTTGAGAGCTGCAAGATGACCGAGCAAAAGAGCTAGGCGATCAAGACCATTCCGGTGAGCGAGAAGTTCATCAAAAAGGTAAAGGAAATCAGGCATTTCAACTTCCCGAACAGCGTGTTCTGCAAGTTCATCCGAGATACGCCCCAAATCCTGGACAAAGCCTTCGAGCTGGACAAGGAGCTCTCAAAGATATCAAAGTTCGTGAAGGACCCGAATGACCTGCATATGACCTTCGAAGTCTTCAGGAAGCACTACTCGAACCTGAAGAACTAGTTCATCAGCTAGATTGCGTCACCCAAGAGCTACCCTGTCATTGACTGGCTCGACTTCGTTGACGCTTGCACAAATTGGCAGATCGTCGACAAGAGCCTGACTGCCACGGACATCGATAGGATCTTCATTGCGACCAACTTCGAGGAGGAGGACCTGGAGGAGAATGATGATAACTCGCTCTGCAGATTCGAGTTCTTGGAGATCATTGGCAGAATGGCGAAGACCAAGTACTTCGAGAAAGGCACACTCCACTCGGTCTGGGAGTCATGCGAGAGGCTCATTACGCACTATATTATTCCGAATACTTCAGAGCATATGGAGTGGCAAGAGTTCAGAGACAACAAGCTCTGGGTCCTTGAAGTTGATGACATCTTCAAAGCAAACAAGACCGGAATCGAGAAGATCTATAAGCAGTTCTCCACCAACGGTGTAGGCAAAAACAAGTTCTTCCAGAAGGATGATGCCCTGGAAATGATGGAGACATGCGGAATAGGTCTCGGTGAGAAGAAGACTTGCATTGCCTACTCCCTGTCGAAGTGCACAATCGCAAACGAAATGGGCGATTTCGACAAGTACAACCAGATGAATTTCTCTGAGTTCTGTGAGTTCATCAGTAGATCAGCCGAAATGGTCTACCCTGAGAATACTCCACTTGTAAAGAAGATAGAGAAGCTCCTCATGAGACTCCTGCAAGTCGTAGAATGCGACTTCCACCCTCCCAACTTTGAGGAGCACCTGGAGAGCGAGTCGGACTACGACGACGACTGGGTGGAGGACTTCGTGCAGACCAACCTGCTTAAAGATGATTCCGAGTCAAGTAACCTCGCCTCCTTAAACCCCGACAGCCATTCTTAGGGGACTGTCGAGTATTGATCAAACCCAGAAATAATTAATATTATAAAAAGTTACACCATACCATGATCATAATTATAATATTATAATTTGATGCCCATGGGGTTTTGGGGTTTTGGGG